>QRDG01001158.1:74086-285194 GCA_012064385.1 Puccinellia tenuiflora
ATTTTGACGCCTCCCTTCAACAATCCTTTTCTCCATTTCTTGTTCATTTTGCGTGTAAATTTCACATACACCTCTAAAATTTTAACAATATTCGGACAACTGATTTTTGGAACTTGAAAATATTGTTACAAGTAACAAGTTTGATCCGTAACATTTTCTCGTACATAAAATATACAGTAACTTTCTTAAAAAAATTCCATACGTAAAATGTAAGTGGTTTTAGCCACATATATGGTGTCGATCGACTAAATAGGCAATCAATGATAATGCATCTAAAGATGGCATGCATGCAGCAGCCACAGTCGGAAAACAAAGTTACATGGTTGCCGAACGAACAAACAATTTCTATTTGAGCTTTGGAATAAACAAAGTAGAAAAGGAGCGTGCCTGTATTATTCCAGGAGCTTTGCCTATATATGTACTGGCCTACCAGGTCTGGTAACATGCATTAATTGAGATCAAAGAATGGGAACACAGCTATGCGAACAAGAGAAGATGTGCTATTTTGCATGGGTGGTCGCTATACTATTTCCCGAACTGCATCTTCCTTAGTGCACAATACCACCGCCCTCCTCTAATGTTCAGGACGCCATTTTGAGTGATAAATAAAGAGTAGCCTCTAGTTGGATTTTGTATCCTTTGGGAAATTAAAGAACATTGCAGACGAGTACGTGCAGATGGTCTAATTGTCCAAAATCACCTCCGCGTCACATCACATTTCAACTCTTGGGCAAAATCACCTCCACGCTCCACGTCGGCGTGCAGAGATTTGGACTCTGCTGCATCTTCGAAGTGAACTTCATCAGGCAGCACCATTCCAACTGATTAAGCGCCCTATCATGTAGATCGAACTCGACCAGGAGGAATCCCTAATCAGCGACATAGATTTATTGGAGAAAATGAAAGGGGACAGAGTCATGGGAGCGGCCACAGCCGAAGCAGCGCGTCGCCATGGATCCAACCGAGAGTCCGAGATGTGCCGACACAGGACTCACCACCCACCGTACTCCACACCACCGGCTCGCTGCCATGGACATGAGCTCGAGGGAGAGGAGCAAGAAGAAAAGTGAATTAATCTACCATTAATGCCGTTCAATGCAGGCATAGCAAGATCCTTTGTTCCTCGGCATCAATCACCTTATCTGGTAGGGTTACATTGGCATCCATTAGTTACTTAGAAAGGTCTTATCACAAGTTCACAACAAACATAATTTCTTGACCTGATCCATATTGAGATATATAGAAAACCTATACAGTGAACTGAGGACAGTATATTGGACATGCAGAAAATAAGAGCGATGTTGATATGTAATAAACAGTTGCGATAAGATTCCAATTCTTGCACTAACTGAACATATCGATGGAGAATAATGTGTATCAGCCATGGCACACAAGAAACGATATGGACAGAGAAAATTCAGAATGCATTAATCTTTTCTGTTATCAGTTTAGCGAAAACAAAACAAAAAACTGTAATAAAACAACCTTGTTGCCATCTCATATATCAGTACCAGATAATTTCTTGTATCAATCTGGTTGCAATATGATAAGAATAAACATGTTAGCAAATATGATTAGGTGACACTTATGATACAGAATAGTGAAAAGTGAAAACTTGCCTCAATATAACACAAGCTAGGTACGCAAGTTAGTTTTCTTGTATCCACAATTCATACTTATGCTGAACCTTTGCTAACATAATCATTCGACACAGCAGAACTATCAAAACAATCCGAATTTTTCAGGACTAATGTAAATCGGTTCCTCTACGAAAATACAAAATCTCAAACATGTGGTAAACAAATCTGAAGGCAAAGTATGTACAGAAATTGAGCATGTGATGAACAGAAACCTGAAGGCAAACCAATTTACTGAATTGGCGTCGTACTGAACGTGCACATTTCAGCGCCGCCAAGCACCAGTTCCGGGTTATCCTCCCAGAAGTGGAAGGAAGTAGGCGTCGTCGACGGAGCTGGGTACACATCGTCGCGGTGAAGCGGGGCGCCGAGGGCGGGCGGTGATTCATGTAGGGCGCCGGCGATTTGCAGGCTGGAGTGCGGCGGCAGGCCGGCGATGCGGTAGCGCTGCGGGTTTGGGAAACATGGTGTGGCAGCGCGACCGGTGTCTGGCGGGCACGATCGTTTTGTGGCGCGCGTGGCGGCGGTTGGGCGGGGTGGAGCCTTTCCGGGCGGCGTTGTTTGCGAAGAGTTATTTTTTGAAAAGTTGTTTGCGAAGAGTTAAGATAGCGCATAACCCTTCGATTAGCGTATAACCCTTTAATTAGTCGATGTGTGGCCAGGATCATTTGGATCACCCCTTCTTTTTTATTAGTGGTGATGTGTTTTGCCGCAATAATGGTGGAATCACCTACATGGTGTAGCACGGACGTGATACAAAGGAAAGAAGAAACATCATGCGAGAGGCGATGTAAGGGAATGATAATTAGGAATTGAGCTGGGACAAAATTAGTTAGGATAGACAAGACCATGTAACGTTGGGCGTTCGTTCATAAACTAGTGTTTTCAGTTGTATTTTTTTTTTTTTTGAAAAGGAGAACATCCCCGGCCTCTGCATCAGAGCGATGCACACAGCCATTTATTAAAAGGGGTAGCAAGAGTTTAAAAGTTTACAGAGCCAAGTTCAAAGGCAACGCAGTGCCAAAACAAAGGAACAAAAGTGACATGAAAGCTCATGTGCCGATGAAGAGGGGGCAGCTAAGACGTGATCCGTCTAGCATGCTGCCAGCCACCCCGGTTGAATATAGCCCGAACGACCGCCATCAACCGAGAACAGCCTGAATCCATAAGCGCCCGTTGGTTGGGCGGAAGCAAAAGGGACCACATGTGAATCCAGTATGTAGCTCTGTGAACAACCTGTAAAAAATGAATGTTATCCGACCTGTTAAAAACCACATCATTTCTGCAGTTCCAAATTGCCCAAATAAAAGCACAAACGCCAATGCGGATGCGAGCCTTTGTAGATTTATCCAACCCGGTTAGCCAGTCCGAAAACATATTTTCTATACTAGCTGGAGGAGATATGTTATAAGTGAAATGAATAAGACGCCAGATATTGCGAGTAAAAACACAGTCAATGAAGAGATGGTTGACAGTCTCATCAGACTCACAAAAAGCACACTGCTTAGATCCATTCCATCTTCTTCTAACCAAATTATCCTTTGTAAGAATTACTTTTTTTGTACAAACCACATAAAATTTTAATCTTCAAAGGTATCTTTAATTTCCATATGTATTTGTGAGGGAAAATAATGTTACTATTTAAGCAATGTGAATACATAGACTTAACTGAGAACAGCCCAGAGGGTGTCAAACGCCATCTAAAGGTATCCTCCTGAGATGTCAAATCTATTGGGACTAATCTTTCAACCAAGTTAGTCCACTCCGTCCATCTGATTCCTGTTAAAGACCGTCTAAACTGCAAGTTTATAGGGGGAGCGGTCGAAAGGACGTCCGCAACTAAAGCATTCTTGTTGCGTACAATATTGTAAAGAATAGGATATTGCGCCGACAAAGGCCTATCCCCTAACCAAATGTCCTCCCAAAACCGAGTTGATTGGCCATTGCCAATATGAAACGACCCTAGAGAGAAAAACTCATTTTTAACTGACATGATTCCCTTCCAGAAAGGTGAATCCGTGGGCTTAGCTGAAACTTGCGCTAAAGTTTTATCTCGTAGGTACTTATTTTGAATGAGTTCTTGCCATACGCCTTCTTCACTCAAAATTTTAAAGAGCCATTTGCTCAGAAGACATTTGTTCTTAATGGAAAGAACTTCAACACCTAATCCCCCTTGGTCTTTAGGACGACAAATAATGCTCCATTTAGTTAATCTATATTTCCGTTTATGTTGATCATTTTGCCAAAAGAATCTATTTCGAAAAAAGTCTAATCTTTTTCGTACCCCAACAGGCACTAGAAAGAAAGAGAATAGGAACATTGGTAAACTCGATAGAACTGAATTTATAAGGACTAATCTATCCCCATAAGACAATAACTTGCCGGCCCAAGAAGCAAGCTTCTTTTCAAACCGATCTTCAACCGGTTTCCACTCCTTGTTCAAAAGGGTGCGATAATGTATAGGAATACCCAAGTATTTGAAAGGCAAAGATCCAACTCCACATCCAAAAATATGACAGTACTCATTTTGAACTTCTACAGCTTTCCCAAAACAAAAAATTTCACTCTTATGAAAGTTAATTTTAAGACCCGATAGTTGTTCAAACAGAGCTAAAATTAGTTTCATATTAACCGCTTTTTCTAGATCATGTTCGAGAAAAAGGATGGTATCATCAGCATATTGCAAAATCGAAACCCCCCCATCAACAAGGTGGGGAACAAGACCCCCAACTTGCCCATCTTCTTTTGCTCTTCCAATGAGAACCGCAAGCAAATCTGCCACAATGTTAAACAAAATAGGAGATAACGGGTCTCCTTGCCGCAGCCCCTTCAAGGTTTGGAAATAATGGCCAATGTCGTCATTAACACGAATGCCAACACTTCCACCTTGCACAAACCGTGCCACCCAATCACGCCACTTCGGGTCAAAACCCTTCATACGTAGCGCTTGTTGTAAAAATGACCACTTAACTTTATCGTAGGCCTTCTCAAAATCAATTTTGAAAAGAACACCATCTAATTTTTTCCGATGTAACTCATGGATCGTTTCGTGAAGGATAACCACCCCTTCAAGAATGTTCCTTCCTGGAATGAAAGCCGATTGAGTGGGCCGTATAACCTTATGAGCAACTGAAGACACCCGATTTGTTCCTACTTTCGTAAATATTTTAAAACTCACATTCAATAAACAAATAGGCCTGTACTGCTCAATTCTACTAGCATCCTCTTTTTTCGGCAACAATGTGATGGTACCGAAATTTAGCTTATACAAAGGGAAGTCCCCACCATACAATTGGGAGAACATTCCCATTAAATCATTCTTGATAACCGGCCAGAATTTTTGGTAAAACTCCGCAGGGAACCCATCTGGTCCAGGAGCTTTGTTGTGTTCCATTTGTGATATAGCATCTAAAACTTGTTTTTCAGTAAACTCTGATGTTAAAATTTGATTTTCAGCAACCGAAATTTGAGGCATATCATGAAAAACCGACTCATCAAGAGAAATGGTACTAACCGACGGAGCCCCAAAAAGCTTCTTGTAGTACTCGGTAATAAAAGTTTTCAAATTCTGTTGGCCCACTATGGTTCCTTCGTCTTGCTCTAATTGGAAGATACGTTTCTTTCTATGTTTTCCATTTGCAATTAAATGAAAGTATCTAGTATTACCACCCCCTTCTTGAATGTGCCGCACCTTTGCTCTTTGTGCCCATTTGGCCTCTTCGTCACGCCGCAAGCGAGCAATGTATTCATCGGCCTCTTTCTTAGCTGCCCTTTCCGCTACAGTTAGCGGAGTGGTTTCAGCTTTTAAATCTAATTCATCAATTAGTTTGAGCAATTTTTCTTTTAGTACTTTGTATTCGCCACTTAGGTTTTTGGCCCAACCCCTTAAAAATTGTCTTAAATGTCTAATTTTTGCTTGCCAAATTTCAATTGGTGTCCCAACAGCATTACAGGACGTCCACTCATGTACAACTAACTCATAGAAATCATTCCGCCGGAGCCAAGAGAGTTCAAAAGAAAAGCGAGATTTATTCCCCAAGTGGGCTTGCTTGCCAAAGTCAATCAAAAGAGGAGTATGGTCAGATCCAGTACGTGTTAACGCCTGGACTGTGACTAACGGAAATTTTTGCTCCCACTCTACATTTGCAAGGAAACGATCCAATTTTTCAAAAGTTGGAGTTTCCCGCCTATTAGCCCATGTATACTGTCGGCGTGAGAGCTCAATTTCTCTGAGGTCCAAACTTTCAATTATCGCATTAAACATAAACGGCCAACGACCATCAAAATTAGAATTGTTCTTTTCTTCTTGACGTCTGATTATGTTGAAGTCACCCCCAACCAACATCGGGAGTTCCTCTTTCTCACATATGCGAACTAGCTCTGCTAAGAACTCAGGTTTTCGATCAGGTTGAGCAGCCCCATACACAACTACCAAAACCCATAGAAAACCATCCAACTTATTCTTAACTTGAAACTTAACACAAAAGTCACCGCTCACAATATTCTGAACAGAAATCTCTCTCATATCAAAACCAGCCAGGATACCACCCGAGCGCCCATGCGGTGGTAAAGAGTACCAAGCATATTCAGCACCACCCGAGATTTGCTTTAAAAAAGGAGTAGAAAAATTTGATCTCCCTGTTTCCAACACAGCGGCAAAGGCTAATTTATTTTCTCTAATAACTTCTTGGAGGGCAAAATGCTTAGCCGTATCCCCAAAACCATCAGAATTCCAAATTAAACCTTTCATTGTTTAGATTTTCTAATTTTTTCAATCCTAGCGCTACGTCTCTGAACCACAAGGCCAGTACCTTTGTTCTTCCCTCGACGACATGGTGCACTCACTTTCTCGGTTATTAGACCCATTTGGTCTAACAGAGGCTCATCCTCCTCTTCACCGAGGTCTTCCGACAGGTTATAAGCATTTCTCATCACCAAACTTTGTTCACCATTCTCATCTAAATTATTTAGCGAGTTTTTTAAGATAGTTAAAGCCCGCGATTCTTCTACTTGCTTGATCCCAAAAACAGCATTTGACACCTCGTCTGGAGACTTACCCAAAGAAACCCCGAGCTTAGACGCTCTACGAACTATTTCTTCAGCAGGTAACTCTAAGAAAGAGAGTTTGCGATTGATAGATTTACCTGAGGTCTGCAGATCATTCCTCCGCTGCGCCATCAACATGGCACGCTCCAGCGAATTGGTATCCCCGTCCGGTCTAGCACTCAGCCTTGCACTTGATCGAATTCCCTTGGAAACTGGTTCTTCAATCCCTCCATATCGCACTATATCTTCCTTGGAAAAACTTTTGTGGGTCGCCTCAACTTGAGACTCCACAGTTGGAGTCGAATCAAAAGAGGCTTCCCGCAACGGAGAACGCAAGCAAGGCTGCCCAACAGACCCTTCTGCCGCGGCAGAGAAAAGCACACAATTCTCTGTCGCGGCAGCAGCAGCCTCTGTCGCGGCAGAGAAAACTTGCAATTCCCCCGCCGCGTCAACCGCCAACGCCGAAGCCACCGCCGAACTCCCAGGATCATGTGCCACCACTCCTGAAGAAACAACGGGGGAGCCTGGCCTTGAAGTGAGAGACCCCTCCACCTCAGCCACGGCAGGGGGTGTCACCACAATGGTTGCCGATCCACCCTGAACCTCGTCACGATCAAAAACCGTCGGACCATTGTCCTTAAGTGGTGAGGAAACCTGGTTGTCATCATAAGCAGCAAAAGGATTTATTTCCCCGAAATCATAATTGTAATCAGAACAACCATAAAAAAACTTAGATCGTGGTGTCAATACCTCAGTGGGAAACAATTCTCCCTCCTTATCATTATGTGACTCCTTGGTACCCGATTTTGGTTCAACAACCGCCACCGTGGCACGCCAACTATCAAAGATCACCCGTTCAGCCTCACGGATCTGCTGAACCACAACGCTATCTCCAGACGGCTTGGCAAACAAAGGATCCTCCCAACGTCCGTCCCTAATAAGCTCCAAATTTTTCATCACCCTAGGAGAGAAAAAACCCCTGGGACCACCTTTTGCTTCGTAGAAGGAGCAGGATCACCACTGGCCCTTTACTGAGATTTTGGTTACTGAGTGAAACAGCTACACCACCATTCAGGTTTCCACCACTTCCCTTATCCTTTGACACACCATTCACATCATTATCATGGCCGTCGTGTAGATCATCATCATTACCTCCATTCTCCATGTCCACATCATCCCAAACGTGCTCCTCCACCTCAAAGGAGAGATCATAAAAACCGTCCTTAATAAAGACCGGCAGCTCCTTGGGAATTTTTGCTTGATTGACACATCCAATCAGAATCCGCAACACTCCATGAGTCCGAGTGTAGGGCATATCAACTTTGAACGTTTTCCCCAAGAGAGAACCAAGACCCCAAAGGGCAAGGAAATCACCTTTGTGCTTAGAGGGTATGCCTTTTACCCTCACCCAAACTTGAGGGAGCCCATCCATTGGTTCTGAAGCTGCTAACCAGTCAGCAACAGACACCTCAATAGAGGTGTTGGGCACCTTAAAGCTACCAAAGACTTTCAGCCTATCCAACTCCGCCTTAGATGGAAATTGCACCTTGTAAACGTTCTGTCCCATTCGAAGCACCTCCCACTGGTAATCCACCACAGGTACTACCCTCTGTAATTGCCTTGCAATTTCCGGGATACTCAACTCACCTCCGTGTACTGTGATCATCGCTAGTCTAGTATTTTCATTTTTTGGCCTGTATGTCTCAGTGAGAATCATCTCATAAAACATAAGGGCGTCACTTGCCAACCCGTGGACCAGCACTTGCGGCTTAGCAGCAGCCAACAGAGGACATACCTCAGATTCATGATCCAACTTCTCACAATAGTCACACAAAGGAACCTCACAATCTGCTAGAACATGTCCTGTGAAACCGCACCGAAAACACTTCACTTTGTCTGTCTTCTTTCCTTTTTTCCCTAACGCAGCAACATCATCACCAGCCTCCCCATCTGATGCAACCGAACTGTCTTGACCTGTTGCCCTAATCAACTGTTGAGCAACAGGCATGAGAGCAGAAGCAGCAGCTGTCACCTGAGCCGCATTCGCCCCCTGCCCCTGAGACTGGGCATTCCCCGTCCTCCCGCCATTAGCAGCTAGGGCACCTCCACCAACATCACCAGACAGAGCATCACCCCTGCCTCCACCACCGGAAGGGATGATCGGAGCAGTGCCTCGGCCTCCACCAAACCGACCACGAAACCCTCGACCACCACCGCCCCGATTGCCATTGTATCTTCCAACTTGGTTACCGCCGCCTCTGAACCCATTCTGTCTGTGATCATACGACCCGACGTTGAACTCGCCAAACTGCGGTGGACCATAATTTCTCCCATTGAAGAACTGGTTCTGATAATTAGGATTGAAACGCCCATTACCGTAAAACCCTTGCTGTCGATCATCCTCATGCCCAGCAAAGCCACTCGGTCCTCCCACCTCATAGCCTCCGAAGCCGCCATAGCTGCCACGGCCACCAGAGCCTCTACCTCCTGCACCACCTCCACGATCGCCACCTCCGCGTCCCGCACCCCGGTAAGCCATGGCGGCTTGAACCCTAGGCGCTGGAGAGAAGGAACGAACAGAGAACCCTAGTTTGCGTCGATCACGGTATGTAAAAACCCATGCGTCTGTCCCTCCACCCAGGCCCAAATGGCATGACTGGGTCACATTAGACATATTCCCCAGTCGGCCCAAAGGCATCCGATCTGGGTCCAAGGAATTTGAAATTGGATCCATCGATCCGTTTTTTCCGGGCGTGATCAACTGCTTCGTCACCGGCGAGCAGGAGGACATACCTCCGCCGCCAGCGCTCCTCGGCGTACAATGCCGACGTCTCCGCACCAAAATCCACCCATCCTCTCCATCATCATCCTGCTCAAAGGTCGATGGAGAGAGAACAGGTCTCTTTAGGGCTCTATGAAAACAGTTTTTCACTTGAGAGCATCCATCACCAAACCCAACGGGATCCATCTGATCCATACCCACATTAGAACCAAGCGTAGGAGAAACCTGAACCGGCGAAGATGGCTCCGCGAGCAGCACCATGGACGCCCAACGCTGATGTCTCCTCTTCTCTTCCCTCTTTCGCATCCTCTTGTTGACCAAATCCCTCGACGGCGATGGTTCCGGCGTTCGGCCCCAAAACCGCGACGGACTCCCTTGAGAGCCCTCCTCCTCTTCTTCCTCGTCGCTCAACTCCGACGACAGAGCCCAGAACCGCCCGCCCGGAGGCCCGACGGCGACGATCTGGTCGCCAGCAGAGACGCCTCTCGAGTCGCCTCTCATCGCCTCTCTCCTGCACAACTCCCTGGATCCTAGCATAAACTGTACCGAAAGTCCTCCTTATCANAAATCTGACTAAGAATATATCTCTTAAATCGTTTCAGCCAACACTAAAATCACTAGATCATGCTAGGCATGGATCTGAGAACTGTGCACAATCTCTAGAGGCACAGTGTACAAATCATGCTTAGGCAGCAAATAAGCAGCATAAAGATTTAACCAGGAGGTAAACATGTTAAACCATCAACCAATCAAAATTATAAGCTCTCTAGCTAGAATACATGTCAACTAGATGAGTGAACCATCTACAATTCATCTCTAAAACTAAAGTTTAACACATATGAATAGTTAGCTAGTCAAGCTGAATATTTCTTCAGTTAACACGACTGACAGTGAGGGACACCGCAAGCATAGCAAGCACCACACGAGCACCAGCATGTTTACCATTTGGTTGAACAGAGCTCAACACCAGGGACACAGCTAGCACATCACAGCACAACAACACACAGTAGTTCATGAACAGGTTGAACTGGAGCACTCACAGACCAGACCATCACCACAGTTCATCGGCTCAATGGTCGGTCACAGAGGAGTTCATACCTGACGCTCGGGTATGTGAAAAGACGCCAACATTTTTAGTGCTAGCACAAAAAATTTCGCTGTGAAAAGACATTTTATGTGACCTGTGCAAAAAAGACAAAACCATGTCTCGTACAAAAGTCTTTTGTAGCAATCCGGATTTGTCTTTTTTGCACAGGTCGCACAAAATGTCTTTTCACCGCGGATTTTTTTGTGCTAACATGAAATATGTGAACTATCTCCATATTTATTTTTGGAATTTTTTGACATTTGGAAAATGGTTATTTTGGGTCATGGGTGCAGATGCACCCATGACCCGAAATGGATTTCCGTTAATCATGCTCCCTTCTGAGGAGCAAGATTAATGTCGATGATCTGACTTCTTTGTATTTGGCCATAGCCGCTTACGCTCGTCATAGTTGAACAAACCACAGCTGACCACTCTTGTAGGTAGTCCCGCACTCATGTATATTATAGCCGATTTCATCCCATCGGGAAGATTTGATTTTAGCCTCTCTTCGACGGTGAAATTTGGCGTTGTGCGAATGTTGCTTTCGGCACTTAGACTTTTTCCAGATCGATCGGCAACGAAGAAAACGTGTATGCCATATAATAGTTCTTCCATAAAAAAAAAATCAAGAAGTCAAGATCTGATAATATTACTTATCGACGGAGAAACGACTCGCATGTCGCTCCATGGCCGTCACTGAAACACCGCGGGAATATGATCAGCTTCTTATTTGCTTGGATGATCTTACTCGAGATGTCGTCTTTAACGAATCAACTCAAACTCAATCAATGTGACGTTCGTCGTTCTGCGATCGCCCTTTGTCTTGCAGCGATTTAGGTGCAGAATCGAGAAGTCTCTGCATGTTTTATTTTCGGCGGCGAGAGGCTTTTGACGTGTTTGTGTCTAAACTCATAGGCGTCACACCGAGGCAATAAGGAACAAGGTTGTACATTGCCGACATAGATGAAATAGTCGGGCGATGCACTTATGTGATGGTTTTCATATACTCCACATGGCCGACTTTGATGAGCCGGTCGTTGCCATGGTTGTCATGATATCATATAGTCTCTCCATGGGCCGACGTTGATGAAGCGGTCGTTGCCATGGTTGTGTTCTCCGCATGACCGACGTTGATGAGGCGGTCGTTCCATGGTTGTATGCATGCTCTACATGGTTGACGTTGATGAGGCAGTCGTTACCATGGTGTGCACCACATGGCCGAGGTTGATGAGACGGTCGTACCATGATTGTAAAGATTCATATAGTTGCCTCCGCATGGACGACGTTGATGAGGCGGTCGTTACCATGGTGTGCACCACATGGCCGAGGTTGATGATGCGTCGTACCATGGCTATAAAGATTCATATAGTTGCCTTCACATGGACGACGTTGATGAGGTGGTTGTGCACGCCATGGTAGTAAAGATTCATACATGACCGACGTTGGTGAGGCGGTCGTGTCATAATAGCAAAGATTTATACATGGCCGACGTTGATGAGGCGGTCGCGCCATGATAGTGAAGATTCATACATGGCCGATGTTGGTGAGGCGGTCGTTCCATGATTATGAAGTGGATTCTAGCATCCTAATAGATGATCTAGAATAACTTGCTCTTTTTCATGAAACAAATCAATGAACGGATCTGATCTTAGAAAATATCTTACCCTCTGGAGAAACCAAAAGGATAGGCGCAGCATGGCCTCCGGTATGTCGTCGCGGCTCTGGTGCTAAAACTATCTATATCTTTGCTGGAGGTGTACGAGAGCATATGAAAAGAATTGGTGCAAGCCCTGCCACTCATTGCCGTATTTTTCTCCGCGTAGAGCACCCCGTAGCCTGGCGGCCGTGCGGCCGTGTGCGTTCTCCCTTGAGCCAGGGCGTCTTGGCGTTTATATAGGCGTCGCACCGAGGCGATCGGTGCTTGGAGATCAAGCTGATTGAAAACCGCGTGGCCGTTTTAAACTCTGCTACCTTATCTCGACCAGGTTGTTGTGTACGTGACGCCAGCCATGAGCTCAGCCGTAGAAAATACCGTTCGTAACTGGCTACCCAGATAGTCAGGTCCAGTAGCGTATAGACTCGATGACTATGGGCTTATCCATTCTCTCGTGTAGAATTCTTCTCATGCCTCGTATTTGCATGGGTGTAGGATTCTTGGTATGCATGCATCGTATTTACATGGGATGGAACAACTTGACGTAACACGTAAGCCAAACGATTAGAAACCTGCTAGCTCGTCTATGATTCAATACTTCTGAAGATTATATCTCTTAAATGTGACGAGTCGAAATATTAATCTGTTGCACTATCACCACGGGGACAATGAACTCTATGAAAGGAGTCCAATATCATATCTATGTTCTTTTATGAAAATACATTTTGATGCTTCTTGGACCCACATGTCATAGCTGAGAGCTATGCTAATTTAAATTCATATTATGAATTCTTGGTACAAAAATTCGTCAAACAAATGCCCCCCCGCCGAGTGTAGTGGATGCGCGAAGCGGCAGGCGGTAGACTCGGGAAATAATCCACGCCAATGATTTAGCGATGATAGGTGATATGAAAATATTGTTCAAAATTATGACGAATAGATCATGCCATTTTTTGGGAAGGCCGGGAAGTATTCCCGTTTTACTCCATTGTGACCATGTATTTGGTGTCAGCCAATGGACTATACTAATATACGATTCTCAGCATTGAATCGTATTTTTTCATCTGATAGCAAATACCCATGCTATTTTCTATTAAACATCCATAAGGATGAGTACAATTACAATGGAATACGGCGAAAAACTCATGCGATATGCTAAGAGAAGAAATCTCCAAGAATACCCGCCGAGTGTAGTGCATGCACGTAGCAGTAGGTGCTAGACTCGACGAAAATAAATAGATCATGCTAGTATTTTAGCACGGATCGGTGATATGCAAACATTGCACAAAAATATGGCGAATAATTCATGCCAATTTTTTTTTGGTAAGAACGGAATGCATTCCTGGTTCACTCCGTTGCGACCTTGTATTTGATGATAGCCAATGGACTATACTAAGATACGATCCTCAGTCTTGAATCGTAGTTTTTTGTTTCATTCGATAGCGCATGGCCATGCTTTTATTTGATGAACACCGATAAGGGTGAATACAATTATATGGAATACGGCGAAATACTCATGCCATATGATAAAAGATACATCTTGTCTCTTTTTTTACTCATTCCCATCGCGACCATTTACAACATGGTGCCAGCCGATGGTATAAATCTTCGCTTTGCCAGAAAATTGACTTGTGCGAAGAAATAATTTATCAAGTTAGATGCGACCATAAACGATGAGTGGTGCCAGCCATCAGACTTGAAGGATTTCACAGGTTAACACTGACCGCACTGGCATGTCTCACTGCTCCCATAAAAATTTCCGAGTTTGGTGCGATCATAAAAATAAACGATGCCAGCCATCAGACTCGAAGGGTTTCACAGCTTGGCACTGGACGCACTGGTGCGCCTCGCTGCTCCCATAAATTTGAAGTGTCGGAATGTCCTCGACGATGTAGATAAACTAGGAGATGATGATGCCCCCAGTGTCGCTGCTATCATTGCTGGAGGGATGATGCCCCCAATTTCGCTGCTATGATTGCTAGAGGGATAATGCCCCCAGCGTCAATGCATATGTTGATGAAGAATGCTAGTTGTTGGATAAGTGTCAACGCTATCACACATGACGTGCGATGTTGCTCGCATATGAGTACCTTTATGACCACTGCACAATACTATTTAGAAAGATAATGGATCATGAAAAATAAATAAGAATGGCAAAAGAAAACCAAAGAAAATAAAGTTTTGTTTTGTTTTGGGGTTTCGGCTTTTCCGTTAGACACTAGCTATGAGTGTGACATCAGAAAAGGCCGCCGAAGTACTCGGTCATCGGGAAACCGTCGAAAACCATGACGATTGTAACTCAACCATATTTCATAAATGAGTGTATGAGTGGGAGAGGGTGATGTGCTTGGGATAATCCCGAGAGGCAACGGAAAATCGTACTCTAGCTCATCAGGGTAATGAGTAGCCCCACAACTCCACCATGTTCCTTTCCATGTCTCAAGAACCCAGAAACATGGGTGAGGAGAAATCAGGGTATGTGGTTTGGGACAAATGGCTTGTAAAAGTTTGTCATGCCATTTTTTTTGAGGGGTGGTGAATGACTATCAACCGCCCTTCTCTCAAGTGGTTCCCATGCTGCACAAAATTTCTGGACTTGCTTCTGGTGTTGATGGAGATTTTGTTTCCTTGAATACTTGGAATTTTTTTATGGAACTACTCTCTTTTTTTGATATTTTTTTGAACTTGTTTGGAGATTGCCTCAAAATTGTGCTTCCTTGAACTTGCTTGGAGATGCTTGACTTTTCCTTAGGGAACCACCTTGAGAATTTGGAAGGTAGCCACCCATCTTGGTGGACTAAACCCTCGGGCATATTATGTGGAGCTTTATGTTGGAGCGCCCCAGAGTTGTCAGGAGGCTACGCACCAAGGCCAACTTTTGCTGGGATGGGCAGCCCTTTCATGATCTGTTTCTAGGGTCTGTCCCGGGGCGCGGTGTCTCCGTGAACCCGAGACACATCCGGGAGCATGGGGGTGCAGGCCCTCATTACTCAGAAGTCACCCAAGCAGTCTTTTCTGCAACCTCTCGGAACATGTATATGGTGTGTGTTGTGTGTCGTGGGTGTAGGTGCCGCTCCACTTACCACAAGTTACATCATGCTTCCACTAGACAAGTCATAAGGCAGCCAAACCATCTCTCACGAGCTTAGTGTTACTGGGAAAAGCCTTTTACTGTAGGACAACAATGTCCATGGTTTGGGAAAACATTTTTTAATCAGACATGAAAAAAATAGTGAAAAAAGAGAGAAATGATGATATGCGGAGAAGATCACGCGTAATATTTCTTTAGGAACCTCCCATTAATAGGTGGCATTGGATGTTCCCCTTCTTGATTAATCAGCTGATAAGCACCGCTGTCGCATACTTGTTCAATAACAAAGGGCCCTTCCCATTTAGGTTCAAGCTTTCCTTTAGCTTTACCTTTTATCACAATGGGGCGCATAAGTACAAGAACCGGTTCTCCTTTACGTAAAACTCGGAGTTTTACAAGTTTATCATATGCACGAACCATGTTTTGATGGTATAGTTCTAAATCTTGAAGTGCATTGAGTCTATCTTCTTCCAAGGAATCCAGCTGTTGGCATCGTAGCCGGATTTTTTCATCTTGGGTAATCTCGTCATGGATGGCCACTCATAGAGACGGAAGCTCCACCTCTAGAGGAAGAACCGCCTCACTCCTGTAGAGTAAGGTGTTTGGCGTAGCTTGAGTTGGTGTACGGACCGTTACACGATAAGTCCATAGTGCTTTGTAGAGGCGATCATGCCAGTCACGATGGTGCTTGTATACTGTCTTTTTCAAGATTTGGCCAAGAGTTTTATTAAATGCTTCAATTAACCCATTCTCTTGTGGATAGTATCATGTAGAATAATTCCACTGGATTTTATATTTGGCCATGAATTTGACCATCTTATGCGACTTAAAAGCCTTTGCATTATCCGAGATAATGCGATGCGGGACACCAAAGCGATAAATGATATTACACTCCAGAAAGTTTATGACATTGTCACTTTTGACTTCGCTTAGTGGTACTGCTTCTGCCCATCTGGAAATATAGCCTGTAGCAGCAAGTATGAATTTATGTCCCCTAGATGATGGAGGATCAAATGGACCAACAACATCTATACCCCAGGCATCAAACGGTCATGCGGGTACAATTGGATGTAATGGAACTGGTGGTTGGTGCTTTATAACACCATGAATTTGGCAACTATGACATGATATTGCTACCTTAAGGCAGTCTTTCATGATCCCAGGCCAATAGTAGCCGCATAGCTTGATACAATGATACATTTTTGGACCACTTTGATGCCCACCGCACACACCATGATGGACTTCTTTTAAAATTTGATCTTCTTCACTTCTGGACACACACCTTAGAAGCATCTCATGTCCAAAGGAACGCCAGTACAAAGTTCTTGCTTTAACTACTTAGGAAGGCGGGCGTCGCTGCAACCCGCGCCTTTATCATTTGGGAGTATCCAATGATTAAAGTAATCAAGGAATGTCTTGCGCCAATCATCCTCACCACTCGTGCTGGCCACGACATGGGGTGTACTTCATTCTCTTGTGGGATTAATTCTAGGACAGCTGGAAGAAGCCATCTTTCTTCTATTTGTACTTGCGCAAGTTTCCCTTCAGGTAGCGCTAAAGATGATGCAAGTTTAGCGAATGCATCCGCAGAAGCATTCTTTCTTCGTGACATGCAATATTTGGATGTGTTCGAATTGCTTCATGAGGACCTGGGATGCCATGTGATATGGCACCAATACTGGCTTACGTACCTCGTATATATTATTGACTTGTCGTACGATGAGCTGAGAATCACCATATACTAGAATGATACGCACATCCATGTAGAGTGCTAGTAGAAGGCCAAAATGAAGGGCTTCATATTCTGCTTCATTATTAGAGCACTCCTCTTTGAGAAGAGAGAAAGAGTGATATATGGTTTCCCCTTGAGGTGTTTTGACAACCAAACCAGCGTCAACACAAAGTCTTGCTTCGCTATCAGGATCGTTCTCTATGTGAGAGGCTCCATCAAAATATAGTTCCCATTAGGACTCAATGTCGATGATAAATACTTCCTCGTCAGGCAGCTCGACAACCAATAGGGAGTCTCCATGTACATGATGCACAAGGTAAGAAACACTTAATTTGATGAACATATGCCTTGTTTCCATTGGAATTTTGAAGAGGAGGTGAAAGCCTACAACTTCATGGTAGAAAATTGTATACTCAAGGAAAGTAGATTGTAGCAAATGTCTTGCCTTGAAGAAAGTGTTGTAGTGAAAGACCATACTACATATAAGGAGTGTGGGTAGCGAGTGCTGCTACTTGATGAAGCTAAATCTTTGCTCCCATGAATATATATGTGTGGTGAAGGATTGTACCACTTCACATTATAAATTTAACAATTACACAACGACCATATTACTGCTACGGTACCAACCGGTGGAATCAAATGATTTCACATTCCACATTAACCGCGGTGGTCTGCTTCACTACTCCCCACATGATAGGGAGGGGAGACATACAAACACAAGTTGTGTGTGACACATTCTCGTTTAGTCATGATAGGAAGACAACTCGAGAAAAGGATGTGAGTTTCTTCGGTATCATGATTGACAAAGAGGAAAAAATACAGCCATGCGAATACTCTGTACATAGAATGAACCCCTTGGTCCTTTTATTTGTAACTGTCTTGATCCATTAAACAAGATCATTCAGGTCAAGTAAAAATGTGTTTGTGCTTGTGAGTGAGACACATGCAACTAAACACATATACTATAATAAGCAAGCCTTGCCATGTACCACAACTTTGGGTTATCCCTTTCGACGCCCACTTTTTGAGAACCATATTCGAAAACATGGTAGGCATATAGCTCTTCTCATAAGAACCTTGCATGGTGTATCAGCATGCCGTAGAAAAATAAGTCATGCCCCCAGTCATTAGGACAGACTAGAGATATATCAAGATGATAAAATTGCTCCCAAACTATGGTTGCTCAAGGGGCTTTATTTCTGGGTCATCCCACATGATCACTCTGTAGTTTGAATGCTACAAGAGGAAACGAGTATGGAGTTGTAAGCTTATTTAAGCATGTAAAGACCTGGTGCATTGTGCATATGATGTCAGCTGCGAGGCATCTTAATCACAACCATTCTTTGACCATGGGTGATAGGTCCTTCTGGGCAGTTAAACATTGTACCACCAACATTTGTATTCTTGGTAAGCACTTTCTCTTATATATCGCAGGTATCTATGATCATCGATGAATCATATGCTGATATATAGGTGTCATCATGCTCACGCCATTGGGATAGATCGACTTAACTATCATCTTATATGAAACGTAGAGCGGGCTATCATGCATCATTCCCTGCATCCCAATAATTGGAATAATGA
The DNA here is from genome assembly GCA_012064385.1 of Puccinellia tenuiflora. Lineage (NCBI taxonomy): Eukaryota > Viridiplantae > Streptophyta > Magnoliopsida > Poales > Poaceae > Puccinellia > Puccinellia tenuiflora. The sequence continues at coordinate 92,700 of QRDG01001158.1, forward strand.
ACCAGTGCCCTTGGGAGTATTGAAAAATTTACCCCTTTTCTTTTTGGTGAAGTTGGGTGGATGTATAACCTTTTTGCATGAGAATGCCAAGGAGGAAGAGGTTAAACTCAAGTAGGCATGAATTCACAAAATGCTTCATGACCTCTTCGGTAGTGATGGTAGAGGAGGACTCAGCCTTGACAGGGAATCCTTCGATTAGTACTCCACCATGTAAAATAAATTCATGAGATTTATTACGAAGCATCAAGTTACAAGAGCGAGCTATCCATCACAGGTGTGATAGATCCCCTTTTTAAGCACGCATTCACCCATGTACGGGAACTCGGCGTCTCGGTTTATTTTATTCTTGCGTGCACCATCTCATTGACTTTCATATGAGCGAGACCATGAGTCATATTCCGACGAGTTGGTCGCCTTTGACTATAATATGAGGCAGATGAGGACCTCATAGGAGGTGCCTTATGATCATGTTGTGGATGACACCTAGAAATACTTCGTGTTTGTGGACATGAGGCCACAAACTTGAAATCTTGATATGTTCCCAACATGGGGTGACAGTTGTGTCAAGAGTGAGTAGTGATCGGGAGCATGTTGCCTTGGCGTATCCCCAACCCTTGAAGATGGTTCACAGTCTTGTTTATGTCGTAGCTCTCTGAACTAACATTGAAGCTGTTGCAGTGTACTACTTTTTAGGGAAATTGCACGCCTCTACAATCAAGGCTATGAGTTCCTCTATTGTTTTGGTGCAGCAATTTTTTCTTTTCTTTTTGAATATCCAATCATGGACTCAGCAGAACAAATGGATGTCAGATACTACATCGAATTGTACTAGATCATACTTACATGTTCGATGACTGCCATGCATGAGAGGTATCGAACCAAACTGGATCAAAGTTGCAGCCCGGGTATGACTCATGGCTTGCGCAACAGTGATGGTAGGAAAGAAATCACCAACGATAGGGAATTCTTCGTGTTAGTATATTGCCGTATGAAACGATTTTAAAGCAATACGTAAGCATTGGCCACGTATATATTCATCATAAATCTCCCACCGTTCCTCCCTAGTAACCTGGAAGTTCTTCTCAGATACAAGGAAATGATTCAGTTCTAGAGCCAAAGATCGTAGTTCTCGAACGAGCACTCGAAAAGATTCTGGAGGATCCTCGTGATTAGGTATTCTGTATGGGCTATTTTTTGCTCGGCCATCACACACAATGCTTCGAATGACCAACCCGATGAGATCAATTCTTTTCTTTTTCTACAGGTTGGATGATACCAGGGAGGAACAGAACGTGTGAGCTATGCACACATATATTTGTCTCACGAAAAGTGCATAGAGTAGCACAACGTGCATCGACCATGCATGCAGGTATTTTCTTTTTCAACAAAGGAGCCTACGCAGCGACTCCATGTACTTGTGAACAAAAATGCTTCGTGTAGACAGAAGCACTGATATTATTATGAAGAACTTTCACACTCGGCATTTAGCCAGCATGAGAAAAATGGACGACGATCGGAGCGCAGCAAAGATGGGAGGAGAATCATGTCCCACCGGGCGTGCCAATTTTGTTTCGCTGAAAATTAGCGGAAACGCCACCCCTGGGTAATAGGGGTTTCCTATGTGCGTACATGATTGTACAAGTTGTGGGCGTGCCATCTTGCTAATTAAAACAAGAAATAAAATAAAGGGAAACAAAAAGACAAAACACCAAATATGGGAACACTGCATTTTATTCATATCATTGCATTGTACAAATACAAATTATGGATTCCCATAAAACTTCTATTCTTGCCTTCTGCGTCGCGCTCATGGAGTATCTGACTTAAGAGATTGTGTAGTTCGCTGATTCCCGACGCTTTTACAAGCATCCGGTTAATTACATCCACAGGATAAAACCCGCAGAATACCTCCGATTAAGCTGCGCTGATGGTCGTCGTCATGTTTGGATTGCTCATCCATATGCATTGTGATATTGGTGAAAATATTGTGCGGGTTGCTTTGTTTCGCCGATACCCGGTCACGTGTGCTATCGCCATGTTGGTATGACCAACAGGATATGTCGATGAAGAGGATGACTATCGCCTCGTCGGTACCCAGTCATGTAACGCCCTAAATTCATCAATGCGGACATGTATGTTGCTATCGACTCGTCGGTACCCAACAAAGATGTGTCCGTACCCGTTGGTTGTAGACATGTAGATAGAGTAGTGACCCGGCCTCGTCGGCACTTGGCCATGGTTTCGTCTAGCCTCGTCGGCACTAGACGGATGGTGGAAATAATGTGAAGATGGCCTTTTTCTCAATCAACACTCGGCCAAGATGTCAATATAGGAAATATCACATATGCATGTTGGATGATGCTTTTCTGATATATTAATCTCGCATCCTTGTGGGAGCAAGATCAATGTTGTGTATATGATCTTCGCCTCCTCGTGAGGGGCGGTGTAGAGGTGAATATGATTAATCATGCCCCCTTCTGAGGAGCAAGATTAATGTCGATGATCTGACTTCTTTGTATTTGGCCGTAGCCGCTTACGCTCGTCATAGTTGAACAGAGCCACGGCTGACCACTCTTGTAGGTAGTCCCGCGCTCATGTATATTATAGCCGATTTCATCCCATCGGGAAGCTTTGATTTTAGCCTCTCTTCGACGGTGAAATTTGGCGTTGTGCGAATGTTGCTTTCGGCACTTAGCCTTTTTCCAGATCGATCGGCAACGAAGAAAACGTGTATGCCATATAATAGTTCTTCCATAAAAAAAAATCAAGAAGTCAAGATCTGATAATATTACTTATCGACGGAGAAACGACTCGCATGTCGCTCCATGGCCGTCACTGAAACACCGCGGGAATATGATCATCCAAGTAAGATCTGATAATATTACTTATTGATTGAGTTTGAGTTGATTCGTTAAAGACGACATCTCGAGTAAGATCATCCAAGCAAATAAGAAGCTGATCATATTCCCGCGGTGTTTCAGTGACGGCCATGGAGCGACATGCGAGTCGTTTCTCCGTCGATAAGTAATATTATCAGATCTTGACTTCTTGATTTTTTTTTATGGAAGAACTATTATATGGCATACACGTTTTCTTCGTTGCCGATCGATCTGGAAAAAGTCTAAGTGCCGAAAGCAACATTCGCACAACGCCAAATTTCACCGTCGAAGAGAGGCTAAAATCAAAGCTTCCCGATGGGATGAAATCGGCTATAATATACATGAGGGCGGGACTACCTACAAGAGTGGTCAGCTGTGGTTCTGTTCAACTATGACGAGCGTAAGCGGCTATGGCCAAATACAAAGAAGTCAGATCATCGACATTAATCTTGCTCCTCAGAAGGGAGCATGATTAACGGAAATCCATTTCGGGTCATGGGTGCATCTGCACCCATGACCCAAAATAACCATTTTCCAAATGTCAAAAAATTCCAAAAATAAATATGGAGATAGTTCAACATATTTCATGTTAGCACAAAAAAATCCGCGGTGAAAAGACATTTTGTGCGACCTGTGCAAAAAAGACAAATCCGGATTGCTACAAAAGACTTTTGTACGAGACATGGTTTTGTCTTTTTTGCACAGGTCACATAAAATGTCTTTTCACAGCGAAATTTTTTGTGCTAGCACTAAAAATGTTGATGCATATTGAGCCGAGCGTCTGTGAGCGTCTGTGAGGATCCCGGCGATGCTCCGGTACGTGGTCGCATCCGTCGGTGGAGCCGTGCTGTTCTTGGACAGCTTGAAGCGCGGCTCCATGGGCACCTGGCAGGGGTTGGACCCGGCCATCCCTGCCTTCTTCAGCAGCTTCTGGGCATAGGCCGCCTGCGAGATGTCGATCCCGCTTGGCCCTTGTCGGACCTCAATGCCTAGGTAGTAGCTCAGCAGCCCGAGGTCGGACATCTGGAACAGGCTCTGCATCTCCAACTTGAACTTGTCGATGTCGCTGGAGTCGGAGCCCGTGATCACCAAGTCGTCGACGTAGACTCTGATGAGGAGTCGAGTCAACCTCGTACCCCGCATGTACATGCCATGCTCCAACTCGCACCTGGTGAAGTCGAGCTTGATGAGGCATGCGTCGAGCTTGGTGTTCCATGCCCTTGGCGCCTGCTTGAGGCCGTAGAGCACCTTGTCGAGTCGGAGCACCAGATGCTCCTTCCCCTTTGCAGCGAAGCCGGCTGGCTGCTGCACGTACACCTCTTCCTCCAACTCGCCGTTGAGGAAGGCAGACTTGACGTCCATGTGGTGGACGTCCCAATCCGAATCCGCGGCCACCGCCAGCAGGAGTCGGATTGACTCGAGTCAGGCCACAGGAGCGAAGACCTCGTCGTAGTCGACCCTGTGCCTCTGCACATAGCCCTTCGCCACCAGGCGAGCTTTGTGCTTAAGGACCTCGCCATGCGCGTCCTTCTTCACCTTGTAGACCCACTTCAGGCCGATCGCGCGGTGACCTGGTGGTAAGGTGGTGAGCCGCCAAGTCGAGTTGGCCTCGAGGGCCTCGAGCTCCTCCTGCATCGCACGCCTCCAGCTGGCGTCCGACTTGGCCTCATCGAACAAGCCAGGCTCTTCAGAGGCAAGGAAGTGAAGCTCCTCGTCCGGCTCCTGAGCCGGACCTGCGTCGAGCACGTTCTGCAGAGTGCGGAACCGGTGCTCGAGCTCGGTGTCGTCTTCTGCATCAAGCATACTCGCATACCTTGATGGAGGCGTGACGAACTCGATGCCAATGAAAGCCGGACTCAAAGACTCGGCTGTCGGGTACCCCGATGTTGTTGGAGAACCGGCTGGGGGCGACTCACTCCCGGCTCCTGGAGTTGGGGAAGTCGGACCTGGAGAAGGCGGCGAGTCGGGTCCAGGACCCGCACTCTCGTCCCCTGGAGTCGGCTGCAGCTCGAACACCATGTGCTCGACCGTGAAGGAGTCGGCTCCAAACGTGTTCACTGGAGAGTCCGGCGAACTCCAGTCCCAACGCGCGTTCTCGTCGAACACCATGTCGCGGGTGATGGTGACTCGGCCTCTAGCCGGGTCGTAGGCCCGATAACCCTTCATGCCGGGTTCATACCCCATGAAGATCATCGGCTTGCTGCGATCATCGAGCTTCTTCAGCCCGGATCACGTCTCTCTGACATGCACCATGCACCCGAACGTGCGCATGTAGTGCCCATCCGGCTTGCGGCCATGCCAGGCCTCGAACGGCGTTATGCCGTCCACGCTCTTGGTCGGCGACCTGTTCAAGATGAACACGGCCGTCGACACTGCCTCACCCCAGAACTTGCCGGCGACTCTCTTGGCCTTCAGCAGACTACGGGCCATGCCCACAATCGTCTGGTTGCGTCGCTCCACGATGTTGTTCTGCTGCGGGGAGTAAGGATCCGTCAGGTGACACTCCACTCCGATCTCCGCGCAGTATGGCGTGAAGGACCCGGTGGTGAACTTGCCTCCGCGATCCGTCCTCAGCGTGCGCAGCTTGCAGCTGGACTCTGACTCGGCTCCCGCCTGGAGTCGGATGATGGCGGTTGCGGCCTCGTCCTTCATCGCAAGAAAAGCGAGCCACATGTACCGCGTCAGGTCGTCGACAAGCAAGAGGAAGTACCTCTTGCCACTTGGAGTCGCCGGGGTGATCGGCCCGCAGAGGTCACCATGGACCAGCTCGAGTCACTCCTTCGCCCGGAACTTCGCCTGCTTGGTGAAGGAGGCTCGCCGCTGCTTCCCTGCTAGGCAGGCGTCGCAGAGCTGGTTCACGTGCTCCACCAGAGGGAGGCCACGCACCATGCTGCCTTTCGTGTGTCGGCGCAGGCTGTCGAAGTTGAGGTGCCCGAACCTCGCATGCCAAGTCCAGGCCAAGTCGGCACCTGCGTGCACTGCCAAGCACACCGGCTGGGTGACTCGCGCTGTCAGCTTGTACATCCGGTTCGGCTCCCGCCTGACCTTCACCAGGAGCTGTCGCTCCCTATCACGCACTCGGAGGAGCCCATCCTCGATCAACACCTGGCAGCCATTCTCGTCGAACTGGCCCAGGCTGATGATCTGCGTGTTCAACCGGGGTATGTAGTACACCCCGGTGATGGCCCGGTGCTCGCCTGACTTGCAAACAAACAGCGCCGTCCCTTGCCCGCAGATGTCGACTCGCGAGCCATCGCTGAACTTGACGGTTCCGACGATGCTGGTGTCGAGTTCCGCAAACGCGGTGCGGTCACCAGTCATGTGATTGGTGGCGCCCGAGTCGAGGTACCAGACGCCCTCCTGGGCGTCCCCTCCTTGCACCAGGTTGACCTGCGCCTTCTCCTCTAGCAGGAAGAGGGTCGACTCCTTGAGAGTCGACAGGGCCGACTCCTCCTGAGTCGCCTTCTTCGGCTCCTCCTGACCCGACATGTCCCACTCTGCGACCCAATGGATCTGCGAGTGCTCCTTCGGAGGAGTCGACACTCCCTCCGACTCTGCCACCGGTCGAGACGAGGGTGCCGCCTCCGATGCACCCGACTCCGCCTGAGTCGACGCTGGGAGTTGCGGGGCAGACGCCACGGTGCACGCCTGCATAATGAGCAGCCCGTCGTTGTTGTCACCTCCGCCGCGCACAAGGTGGGCCTCGCCCTCCTCGCGCTTCTTCTTGCGGCAGTCTCGCGCCTAGTGGTTGTAATGCCCCGGGGTTTTTCCCCAAATTAGATTGTTGTTTGTTTTTGTTTTTGCATCATGATGACATCAGCATCATGCGCATCGCATATTTTTGGCAACAAAAACTATTTTTATCCCTATTTTATTTTTGCTAAAATTGTCGGAAAAGTTTTACCGAGACATTCGTCTCCGTTTTCTAAAATTAATTGCCAAATTAATTTGTAAAAGAAAATAAAAGTTTTGAGACGCGAGAGAGTAGCCCAACCCTGGCCCCAAAGCCCACCTAACCTCCAAACCCTAGGGTTTCCCCCTGCCTTTTTCCTTTCCCACCCCCTGACATTTTGTAGCCACCCTCCTCTCTTTTCGTCGTTTCGCAAATCTGCCCTTCCACCTCCTTTTTCTGGTGCAAAAATCCCCTCTCCCCTCTTTTCTCTCTCTCCCTCTTTTCTTTTCTTTTCTTTTCTTCCTTTTCTTTCCTTCTATTCTCTCCCCAGCACCCGCACCTCTCCCCGTGGCCTCTCCTTCTCTCTCCCCCATCCTCCTCCTCGAGCTCTCTCCTCCCGAGCCGATCCCCTTTCCTGCTCCACCTCCCGCTCGATCTCGTGGCCTCTCCTCACCTCTGGCCAGTCCTCCCCAACCTCGAGCCCATGAGCCCCACGCCGGCCGGCCACCCGCGCGTCCCTGCCTCCCGTGGTCAACCGCACCTCCTCATTCCTCTTCCCTGCTCCCGAGCTCTCCGCCGCCCCCGGGTCCCCTCTGCTCGCGTCGCTGGCCGTCCCCCGCCGCCCCGTCGGCCTTCTCCCTCCTCTCCCGAGCTCCCCTGGCGCTGATGTCCTCGTCCCCAAGCTCCGTTGCGCCGGCTCTCCTCCCTGGCTCCGGACCGAGTCGCGACGGCCCGGCTCTGTCTCGTCGCCCGTGGCCGTCCATGCCACCTCCAGCTGCGGCCCGGCTCTGCTTCGGCCTCCTCTTCCCACGCTGCCACGCCTCCCTTCCTCCTCTTCGCTGCCCAGCTCCATGGCCGCGCCAGGCCTCCCCCTCCGCGAGCTCCTCCTCTGCCTCCCAGCTCGGCCTCGTTTTCCTCTGCCCGAGCTCCTTCCCGGGCTCGCCTCTCCGGCGCCCTGCTCGTCCCCGACGATGGTGCCCGTGCTGCTGTCCCGTGTGTTACATGCTGCTGCTGCTAGCCCAATCCTTCCCCGATGGCCGTGTCATGTGTCCATCCCCCTGTCCGTGCTGCTCTCCCCGTGTACGGGTCGTGTCCGTCTCCGGCGCTCGCCAAGTGTTTGACGAAATTCCCGCAAGGACCCAGTGTTTTCCGCGGCCCTTCCCGTTCCCGTTCCCGGTGTCGTGTTCCGCTGACCCGACGTTCCCGTGCCGTGGAGCTTCCCCGATGGCCGTTCTCCGAGTTCGCCGTACCGTTGCCATGCCACCTCCGTGTCGTTAACCTCGAAGACGGATACGCCAAGAACTTCCCCGACATTGGAACCCGCCAAGATCTTCGCTTCGTTGTTGTGTGTTGTGTCGGCCACCTTCGTGCGCGTCCGTGAAGACCGGTGCCCGAGAACTCCGACGCCATGAACCCCGTCGACCCCGAAGCCCGGAACGCCAAGGTCTGCAACCCCGACGCCCCGAGTACGACTACTTCCACGACGTCGACTACTTCGTCTACTTCCACGACGTCGACTACCTCGACTACTTCGACTCCGGACGAACGACTACCTCGACTACCTCGACTACCTCCAGCTGCGGCACGGCTCTGCTTCAGCCTTCTCTTCCCACGCTGCCACGCCTCCCTTCCTCCTCTTCGCCGCCCAGCTCCATGGCCACGCCAGGCCTCCCCCTCCGTAAGCTCCTCATCCGCCTCCCAGCTCGGCCTCGTTTTCCTCTGCCTGAGCTCCTTCCCGAGCTCGCTTCTCCGGCACTGTCGTGGTGACTTGCACGACATATCCATCAGAGATGGAAAGAAGTATGGGGCAAGGCGACGATGGTGCTCATGCGGGATTGGGTACAAGCACGCAAACACACGCGATATACCCAGGTTCAGGGCCCTCGTGGTGAGGTAACACCCCTATGTCCTGCTTCTTCTTGTTTCTTATTGATTGATCAAAGAATCGGGCTACAAGCAATGCTCCTGGAGCTGTTTCGGGTGGCAGCCGGCTGGAAGTCCTCGCCGGCTAGAGGTTGACGAAGATGCTATCTACTTCTGGTTGCTTCTGTCGCTTGCCTCACACAGGAGGCTCTAGCCCGCCTTATATAGGCAGCGGGCTAGGGTTTTGGGTTACAAGGATTTTACAGGTCTGTCCCTATGACATCATCTACTTTCTGGCCGGCTGGAGCTCGTTGCCATGATTCTGCACAGGAGATGCCCGACAGAAGTACTGCTCACCAGGAGCGGTTATGCGGGACTGGCCCACCCGTACGGAGCTGTCGGTTGGTACGCCCGGCTCTAGCCCAGCCGGACGTCTGTGTCCGGGTAGACGCAGGCGGCTTGATTCAGCCGACGCGTTTCAGCCGGCATCGTGCAGCCGGCACTGTTCAGCCGGCCCATGGAGTTTGAAGGAGTGAGCCTCTTTGGGGTATCCGGGGTTCATCTCCCCGACACTAACCCCCGAGATCTTCCTCTACTTCGATTTCTTTGGTTGTCGTGGTCGTAATGTCGAAGCCGGAAATAGGGCCGGCTGAAATTAGAGCCGGGTGAAGCTGAAGCCGGATGAAGTTGAAACTTGTGTGCGGGGAAAGCTCCGCGGGCACCCCTGCTCTTTGCTGCATACTGTTGAAGTTGACGATGACTTGTACGGCGGCGCGGGGCCGGAACCGAAGGCCTTGGCGGCCTAGCGCGGCTGACTTGAGAGATCGGGTCGTGGCTAACGTCAGCCACGTCCCCACGTCCCGCCCGCTTGGGGGCTTTCCCCGGGAATCGAGACTGAACGCCTCGGCTTCGTCACTGGGATCTTCTGAGGGAACCGCTCGTTAGTGGGATATTTTGCGGGCGGTTCGGCGTGACTGCACGCCACGCGTCGTGCGGAGGCACGTCTCCGCCCACGGCTCCTTGCTCGTAAAAGGGGAAAGCGGGGAATGGTTCAGGCTATCGTTCCCCATTCTCCTGCCTGCGCTCTAGCTTCAGTCTTTTCCGAGATTTCCTCCTTCTTTCGCATTCTCCCAACGCTTTCTTCCTCTTCGCCGGCGGCGCTTTCTCTCCGACGGGGAATCGGAACTCAATGGCGGGCACTGGAGCCTGGATGGGGTCCATCGTCGATAGTGCGGAGCTCAAGAAGCTCCGCGACGGGATGCTCATCGGCAGCAAGGAGGAGGTCGGGATCCGTGTTCCTGACGACGAAGAGATTTCGCCGGTCGCGGCGATGAACGAGTCCGTGGTGTTCTCCTCGCACCTGGCGAGGGGACTGGCGCTGCCGGTTAGCCCCTTCCTCCGGCAGTTTCTCGATTTCTATGGTCTGCAGCTTCACCACTTGGGGGCGAACAGCATTACGCTGCTCTCTTGCTTCGTCACCCTTTGCGAGGCGTACTTGGGCCTCTGGCCATGCATGGAGCTGTTCGGGCTGTTCTTCTTCCTCCGCGCCCAGACTTGCGACAGGAAGTTGCGAGAGTGCGGATGCATCTCCGTGTCCACGAAGAATGTCCTCTTCCCCAAGGTTCATCTGCTCGAATCCGTGAAGAAGTGGCAGAGCAGCTACTTCTATGTTCGGAACCTCACGGCGGAGGACCGGATTGGGCTTCCCCGGTTCAAGAACCAACTGCCTGCTGACAAGTCCTGGAACCGGAAGGCGCCTATTGATGAAGGTCTGGAGGCGGCCGTGACGGCTCGGGTGAAGGACCTGGTCGCAGGCGGGCTGACCTCCAGGGACCTGACACTGGCCTGGCTGGCTAGGCGGGTGTACCCGCTGCAGGCTCGGGCGCACAAGATGTGCTTCTATTCGGGTCTCCGGGATCCCACTCGGGCTTGCACGGAGGTCTTGGAGTTGAGCGAGTTGCGGCGCTGGGACGGCCAGGTGATCACCGACGGGATTGCGTGGAAATGGCAGTTCGGCGTGGAGCCGTTTTCTCGCGCGCGGCGCGCTCCGGTGGTTAGTTCCCTTTGCCTTTTCTTGTCTTGTGTTCCTTCGAGCCGGCTGGGAACTTATCCGGCTGGCGTGTCTTTGCAGATTTGCGATCTTCAGAGGGCCGAAGACATTGACGTCGTCTTCGGGGCGGACCGGCCCGGGCCCCCCCGGAGGAGCAGGCGGCCCCTAGCGAAGAGAGTGCCTCTGATGGAGAGGCGGACAGTGAAGAGACCGCCTCGGATGCCGAGGCGGGTGACGATTCCCCCGTTGCCTCTGATGCGGGGAAGCGGCCGGTTAGGCACGACGACTCCACTGAGTCGTCTGATGGCGCCAATGTCGAGGACGATGACGATAGCGGTCGCGTCGAGCCCCGCTGTGGCCGACTCCGATTCTGACCGGGCCACCCGCGGGGGTCTGGACTTGGAGCGCGGCAAGGCGGCGCCGGCTCCGGTTTCCCGTGGTAAGTCTCCTGCGCCCGAATTCGCCGAACAAAATAGCGGCGGGGGCGCGCGGGTATTTGTCGATCTCTCCAGTAGCTCCGAACCGGACTCTGAGGGTTCTTCTTTCGTGCCAGCCTCCAAGCCGGGTGTGTCCAGCCGCAGGACAAAGGAGCTGGAGGCGAGCATCCGGAAGGCTCGATCGTTGTCCTCCCCCCAGATCGCAAAGGAGAGGCGGTCGAAGGCGGCCGCCGACTCAGACGCGGGCGAGAGCGTCCGTCCGCGAGGTGGGTCATTCATGAAGCGGGGTGCACTCCCCGCGAAAAAGCTTTCTTCAGTGTTCAGCCGGCCGACCACAGCCGGCTTGACGCCCGCTGGGAAATCGACAGCGGAGAAGAAGGTTGATGCTATCGTGGAGGAAGCCGTGGCTAAAATCGCAGCGAGGCAGAAGGAGGAGGAGGAAGCGGAGAGGCCGGAAGCTCTTGCTAGTGGGACCAGCGCCCAGGTGGTTAATCCTACTCTTGCCGTTGATCTTGATTACGACTTGAGTATTGAGGATATGGAAAAGGCTATTTATGCATAACTGGCGCTGGCGGATTTGATCCGAGAGGCGATGGACGCCAAGATGACCGTGGCGTATCTTGTGGCTTCAAGGGAGGCCGAGGCGAAGGCGGGAGCGGAGGCGGACACCAGGAAGACCGCGGAGGCTGGCACCGAGGTCGAAATGACGCCGGCTCCCGCGAATCGGCCCGCTGACGACCTTGCCGTCCCTGTGAAGGGCGGAGAAACGCCTTCCGGTGGCTTGAAGCGCCTGCCCGACGATACGCCGGCTCCTCCGCCAAAGCTCTTGAAGAGGAGGAAGCCCGTGGAGTTGGGCTCACGCGACGGGTAAGCCTTCGCCTTGAGGCGGAAATCTTGCACTCTATACTTCTTGTGGGTGACGCTTTCTTCGTCTTGCAGGGTGCCACTCTCGACCGTGGTGGCGGCAACCAGCATGGTGGTGGAACTGGCCTCGGGGCCTGCTCTCGAGGCCCCTGTGATGCAAGCGGCTGGTCCGCCTCCAGAGGCGGTGAAGGCAAAGGCAGACGTGGAGCCGGATAGCCGGGTGCCGGCCGACGCAGCTCCCCTCGTGGTCGACTTCGACCCTCCGGTCTCTGGCAGTGGTGCCGAGGCGTCGGTGGACGCCTTCGAGACAGTTCCTCGGCCCGGCGCCGGGGCCGGAATCCTCGCCTTCCCCACTCCTTCCTCATCCGTGGTCGAGACGGCCAAGGACAAGGCCATAGCGGGGGCGACGGGTTTGCTTCCTGGCCCTCGTCAATCAACTCTGGTGGGCTCTCTTCCATATTCCGGGCCCGTGCCGGCTCTGCCCGACGCATCGGGGAAGTTTCCCCTCGCCGTACTGGTGGAGCAAAAGGCTCAGGAGAATCTGGCGAACATCGCGCTGCTCCGCTCCTCGATAGAGTATGGCTTCGCCGAGGCGGCTAAGGAGGCGACGATGCTCAAGCGAGAGCTCGAGGCGGCCAAAGGTTCGGCTTTCCTTCTCGGTCGCTTTTTCCGTCTTAGCGCCTTGTATTTTTCTTGTGCGGCTTGATTTGATGATGATCCGGCCTCTTCAGGCGACACCACCTCCCGCGCCGGCCTGGAGAGGCAGCTGAAGAAGAAGGACTCTGCTCTGGCACTGGCCAAGGCCGATCTCCAGATGGCGGAGAAGGTGTCGGAGGAGCGCCGACTGGAGGTCGTCCGGCTGGGCGAGGAGGTGAAGAAACTTCAGGAAGCAGAGCAGCGGAGGCAGGGTGAGGTTGAGTCTCTCCGGAAGAATGTGGATGAACTGAGGAGCCAGCTGAAGGAGTCCATCGACACCAATGATCAGATTGTCTAGGCGGCCAAGGCGCGTGAAATCGAGCATGAGCAACTGGTGGGAGGCCTGATCAGGGAGGTTGAGCGTGTAAACGAGCTTATCTTTGGTAAGTGATGTCTTTTTCTCTTTGATTTCTTGCTTGGGGTCTTCTGCTCGGTCTCACCGGCTTGAAATGCAGGCTTTTATCCGGAGGTGGATGCGCAGATTCAGAAAGACGCTGCCTCGGCGCGCTCACGGCCGGAGTCTTCTGGTGCCGCCGCTGGGTCCGCGCCGACTGCCTCCTCCCGTCTTCTCCGATTTAGCCAAGAATTCAAATGGCTGAAGGAAGCGTCCGATGGCGTCCTCGAGAACCTATGGCCGGATGCTCCCTTGACAACTGCTCTCCGCGACCTGTCCGTCCGGCTTGAAGGGGCGCCAGCCGGCATCGACGAACAGGTGGAGATGGCTGCGCGTGGAGGCACCGACATGGCGTTGGCCTTGGTGAAGTCATGGTGTCCAAGCGTGCAGATGAGTATGCTGGTGGGTGGCTTCCGCACAGGAACGTCTCTTGCGAGTCTTCGTCCGGAGATCCAGATGGATTCAAGGCGAATTGCCGAGGCGGTAGATTTGACGGCGTTGGTGCCTGCCGAGCCGTCCACGACGGCACGACCGACTGAAGACGCTGGAGCCGGCAGCGCTGCCGCCACCGATGCTGCTGCTCCTTAATTTGCTTGCTCCCCTGGAATGCCGGGCGTACGTGTAGAACTTGTTGTTTTGAATTGATGACTAGTTTGATCTGCTACTTGTTGTAATATGGATCTGTTTCTCTGTCATTAATTACTGCCTTCGTGTCAAGATTTGTGTCCATCTTGGTGATGATGATCACCATGTCTAGCCCCCGAATTTTGGGCCGGTTTGAGCATCGAGCCGGGTCGAAATTTTATGTCTCTTACTCATCTTGTACTTTCTTTCATCGTCTTGGTGACGTGCAGCCCCCGAGTCTTTGACTTGGGGTGTAGTAGTTGATCGTCCGGATGTGTGAGGCCGGCTTGGCGACTGCACAGCGCCTAGGAATTTTCTGCCGGCTGACGGCGTGGCAGCCCCCGAGTCCGTGACTCGGGGTGTTGTAGGTGTACGTCCGGGTCTGTGGAGCCGGCTTGCCGACTGCGCAGCCCCCGGGAATTTTCTGCCGGCTGACGGCGTGGCATCCCCCGAGTCCTTGACTCGGGGTGATGTTGATTTGCGTCTGGGGCTGCGGAGCCGGCCTGCCGGCTGGCGCAGCACCCGGGAATTTTCTGCCAGCTGACGGCGTGGCAGTCCCCGAGTCCTTGACTTGGGGTGATGTAGATTTGCATCCGGGTCTGCGGAGCCGGCCTGCCAGCTGGCGCAGCCCCCGGGAATTTTCTGCCAGCTGACGGCGTGGCAGCCACCGAGTCCCTGACTCGGGGTGATGTAGATTTGCGTCCGGGTCTGCGGAGCCGGCTTGCCGGCTGGCGCAGCCCCCGGGAATTTTCTGCCGGCTGACGGCGTGACAGCCCCCGAGTCCTTGACTCGGGGTGATGTAGATTTGCGTCCGGGTCTGCGGAGCCGGCTTGCCGGCTGGCGCAGCCCCCAGGAATTTTCTGCCGGCTGACGGCGTGGCAGCCCTCGAGTCCTTGACTCGGGGTGATGTAGATGTGCGTCCGGGTCTGCGGAGCCGGCCTACCGGCTGGCGCAGCCCCTGGGAATTTTCTGCCGGCTGACGGCATGGCAGCCCCCGAGTCCTTGACTCGGGATGATGTAGATTTGCGTCCGGGTCTGCAGAGCCGGCCTGCCGGCTGGCGCAGCCCCCGAGAATTTTCTGCCGGCTGACGGCGTGGCAGCCCCCGAGTCCTTGACTCGGGGTGATGTAGATGTGCGTCCGGGTCTGCGGAGCCGGCCTGCCGGCTGGCGCAGCCCCCGGGAATTTTCTTTGCCGCCTTGATCCCGCGTTGTGCCTTTTGCCTCCTCGGCTTCGCCGTCTTTTGTGTCAGTGGCCACGTGTCGCCTGGAGACGGGATGTTGACGGTTGAGCTACCGTCGGGTCCCCTTATAAATAGTGGTGTGGGTGCGTTTTCCTTGCTTCATCTTCTCTTTCGTTTTGCTCCCCCTCATCCAAGTATGGCGCCGAAGAAAGAGATCGGGGCGGAGTCTCCCGTTGTGGCTAAGCGCGGTCGTGGTCGTCCGCCGAAGAAGGACGCCGGGGAGTCCTCCGCCGCGGCGGCCAAGCGCGGTAGGGGCCGGCCGCCCAAGCTTGGCCACGGCGGTGGTGGAGGTGCCGCCGTTACGGTGGCTGGAGGAAAACGGAGCCCCTCTCCCGCTCGCTCGGAGTCTCCTGCAGGTGTCTATTGGGACGAGTTCCCCATTTCGGAGTTCCTCCTGACGCTGTACGAGCCCATCCAGCGTATCGAGTGGCTCCCTCGGGCCGTCGCCGATGCGCTGGAGGGGGAAGGCCCCTTCACATTTCTTCTTCATCGGGTTGGAGCACGTCAAGGGCCTTGGGAGGTGCATGCTCGCGTCGTCGTCAGCCAGGAAGGTGGGAAGGTTCGCCGGCGGGCTGAGTTCTTCTCCGGCTGGAAAGATTTCGCCAAGTTCTTCCGCCTGGAGCCTCCCTTTATCCTCTACTTCCAGCTGAAGCGCCAGACTGGGGTCCTCTACGTCAAGGTCTTCGACGGCTCCCTGTGCCTCAAGGAGTGGGAGGAGAGCGATGACGATATGACTCCGCCTCCTGCTTAGATTTTTAGGTTATCTTGTAGCCGGCTCGGCCTGTAGGCGAGGTTGTCCGCCTGTGGACTTCCTCCTTTTGCTTATGTAATCTGCTCCCGGCTGAGAGCCTTTATTTATGACATTGAATGGCACCTGCTTTTGTTCATGCCTTTGTGTGCTGTTTACCGGCTTGACCTTTTACATATCGTCCGGGTTGAGGTCTCCAGAGCCGGGAGGCGGCATTTTTGTGCGGGAAATGAAATGACGAAGTGGTTAGCTCGCTCTTTCAATTATGGAGAATATTTTTACTTTGCTTAGATCAATTTTACACTCGCCTGTAGCCTTTCCCGCCGCCATTCGCGTGCACTTCACCGTCTAGCGGGATCATGCACACTACTTCAACGTTAGGATCCGGTTTGTTGGGCCAGAGTTTTCTCAGCCGGCAACGATTTCTATTTCTTACGTCTTTCGCATACAGTCAGCCTCTAGCTTATTCTCTTGCTGGCCTTAACCGGATCCGAAGAGTTAGCCGTTTAGCGTTGTGTAGTTAATCGTCCGTAATAGGAGAAGTAGTTGCCGACTGCCGGCTTGGCCGAGTTTACGGAACAACATTTTTTCAGCCGGCAGCACTTTCCTTTTTGCGTTTTTCACGTTGTTGGCCCCCTCCAGCTTGTTCTCTTGCCGGCCTTAACCGGATTCGAAGAGTTAGCCGTTTAGGGGTTAGTCACGCTACACGGCCGCTAAAGGCAAGCTTGCCGGCTGCCGGAGCAACCGGAAAGGAAATGCAGAGAAGAATTGCGAAAAAATTGCTCATGTGCTCATCATTCTCATTTCTTTATTGATAGCATGGGTGATACATACGTTTCTTTCTCAAGTGTAGAATCGACGCAAGATTGACGCGTTCCACGGCCTTTCCGTTTCATCGCCTTCCTTGTCCATCGTGTCCTTCTTGTGCTCGCGGGCATCGATCAAGTAGTAAGCAGCGTTGATGAGCGCTTTGCTTACGATGAATGGTCCCTCCTGTAATGCCCGGGGTTTTTCCCCAAATTAGATTTTGTTTGTTTTTCTTTTTGCATCATCATGACATCAGCATCATCGCATCGCATGTTTTTGGCAACAAAAATTATTTTTATTAAACCCTATTTTATTTTTCTAAAATTGTCGGCAAATATTTTTATCGAGACAGTCGTCTCCGTTTTTAAAATTATTTGCCAAATTTAATTTGCAAAAGAAAAATAATTTTGAGCGAGCGAGAGAGCAGCCCAGCTAGCCAGGCCCAAAAGCCCAGCAAGCAAACCCTAGACCAAACCCTAGAAATCCCTGGCAGTTTTCCTTTCCCACCCCATGTCATCTTGCAGCCACCCTCCTTTGTTTTTGTTGTTTCGCAAAAATAGCCTTCCACCTCCTCCTTTTCTCCTTTTCCCCCTCCTCTCTCCTTTTCTCTCTCTCCTTTTCTTTCTTTTCTATTATTCTTTTCCTTCCCTCACCCGCATTCTTCTTCCTCCACCCTCCCGCACCAGCACGATCCCCTCCTCCCGGCTCGATCCCAGCATCCTCCTCCTCCCTGCTCCCTCGGCCCGGCTCCCCGGAGCCCACCGCCGCGCCGAGCTCCTCTTCTCCAGCGCCCCTTGCTCCACCTCGCACGCCCCAGCACCGCATCCGCACCGCGAGCTCCTCTCCCTTGCCTCCGCTCCGGCCGCTCCCCATGGCTCCTCCTCGCGCCGGCCGCCCTCTCTCCCTCACCCCGAGCTCCCTCCCCTCGACCGCTTCCTCTCCTCCCCGCCGTCGCGAGCTCTCCTCACCCCTGCGCACGCACCCGTCCTCGCCGTCTTCCTCGTCCCCGTCCTCGCCCCGCTGTGTCGGCCTCGTCTCCGGTCGCCGCCGGCCCGCCTCCGCTCCGTGCCGTCCGCCCCGAGCTGCTCCTCGTCCAACTCGTCCCTGAGACCGTCTCCTGCACGCCTCCCGCGTGCGCCGTGCTCGACTTCCAGAGCGCCGCGTCGACGGCCGTCCTCCCAGCTCCTTCCGGCCGGCCTCGAGCTCCTCCCGCGTGCGCCATGGCTCCTCCCCGAGCTCCTCTACCTCCTGTCCTCCGCCTCATGTGTTGGTGTCCGAAATGCTGTTGCGTGTGCCTCTGTTTGTCCTCTGTTGTCGTGCTGCTGTCCCCGTCTTCGTGTCGCGCTTTCCCGATGCCTCTGTTTCGATGCACGTCCCCGACGCCCGTGTGCTGCCTCCATTCCCGACGCTTTCGTGCCCGTTTCTCCCGTTCCCGGTTCCCCGTTTCTGTTTCCCGATGTCGTGAATCTGTCCCCGACGGGAAAGTTCCCCGATTCCTTCCCGATGCAGTTTCCCGATCCCTGTTTTCCCGACGTGAAGCAGTTTCCCGATCCCGTTCCCGACGCGTTCTCCGGTTCCCGACGTGGAGCACCGTGAAGGCCGATCCCCGATGACGCCGCCAAGGTCTACCTCGACTACCGGGACGCAACGACAAGATCTCCCCCGACTCCGTGAAGCCCGATGCCGTGACCTCCGACCACCGTGAACCCCGACGACAACGAAGCCGGAACACCAAGGTCCGCAACCACGACGACCCGAGTACGACTACCTCCCCGATGTCGACTACTTCGACTCCGGACGAACGTCTACCTCAACTACTTCGACTCCGGATGGAACGACTACTTCGACTACTTCGACTACGACGACTACATCGACTACTACCTCTCCGATCCGAAGACGACGGTTCCAAATCCGAAGATCCTCAATCCGATGTGTGACCCCAACCCTAACCCTATACCATATATATGCGATATCTTATAAAATCATGCATCATTAATTAACATCACACCTTTATCCATTTAGTCGAATTAAATCAATTTAATTATGGGGTTTTGTCCGGTGCATCTATATTTCGCACCGATCCCATTTAAAATGCTTTGCCATGTGTTAGGGAATAAAATTGGACAACCTTTAATTTGTCATGCATCATGTCATCAACATGCCGATTCTTTTGCCGTAGTAGTAAAATATATCTTTTCCGTTGCCCAGTGTTCGTTGCTTCTTCGGGAATAGGACGTTGAGTTGATGTGAGCAACGACAAGTTCTGCTACCTCTACCGGATTGCAGGCAAGTGATACTCCCTTGATATCTTTGCTTGTTTTCTGTCTCTCACTCGTCCTATCTTTTGTTCCTTGCTAGCCTTATGTCGCGATGCTTGTGTCTCGATCCTATATGCATGTTTACCTTGCAGCCATGATATGCCACCACCCCCACATCCTATTACCTTTTGCTTGTTTACCTTGTTAGCCTTGCGAGTCGTAGTGCATGCTTAGGTGCTTTGCTTGAGTCTTGTTGTCTCTTTGTCTAGTCTTGTTCTTAACATGGTAGCTAGGCTCAACTAAAATGGTAATCTTTATTTTCTGTTGCGATGGGAATAACTTAATAAAGATAAGGCACCGGCGGAAGGCCAATCGTGGTGATTTGTTCTGCTAGTGTCGCCTAGGACCCGAGTTCTTTTCCGCTGATCCAAGACTGAGCGCACTAACCACATGTGGGAGTTCTATGGGCCTCCCCGCAATCTATTACCGGATCCTCAACTTGTCCAGGATGCCACAAGTAGTTCGGGTGTTTTCTACGGTTACAAGCGCGGATGATATGGTAAGATGGATACGTGGTTACTTACGGTAGGGCTTGCGGTATGATGCGAAGTGACCAACTCATGGTAGTTTGTGTCACCTAGCCGTAGTCGCAAACGGTTAGGCCCACCTCGAAGCTTCGGCCGGACTCTCAAGGTGGATCAGTCCTAGCTAGGTGGCTCCCTGGACTTGTTTGTAGTGAAGGGAAGTATTGCGTCGAAACCTCCACCGGTACACCTCTAAGCGAGAGTTTCGATGCGTGTGGGTTCATTGGTGCATCCCTGCAGGGTTAAATCTTTTCGAAAAGCCGTGTCCGCGGTTATGGACGACTTGGTGAAATGCGCTGGCTAAAAAGATCATAGACAACTTGCACCTTATGATGATAATAACTTGACTAGTAAGATAGATTACTTGAATAATAACCTATAAAACTTGTCCACCGTGTGAGTGCCCGGACTTCTTCCTCGTGGGCTGAGGATACGAGGGAGTCGTTTTAGGGCGGGTTTGTTTGGTGAGTAGTATAGTTGGTTCCTCATGCGCTCTCTTACCTTGTCTCTGATAGACGAATGTTGTAGTGTGTCTCTATAAGTTGTTAGTGCTGCTTGCCGCCGCCTCAATCGCTAACCCCTTTTCCCCGGAATTCCAGCTTTGATATCTTGTGAGTATTACTTGCCAGTACTGTTTTATAGTACTGACCCCTTCGGGGCTGCTATTCCAATGCAGCCAACAGGTTTGAAGTGTGACGACGTTAGCTTGGGAATCCCTCCGGCTTGGCCTGGGCAGGGATATGGTGCCTTCGTTTATCTTCAGGACTCTTAGTCCAATTTGTTTCTTGTCCGTAGCCGGACGCTACCCGCTTCCGTTGTTAATTGGATCTTTGTATTGTATATTTGGTTCTTGACTCTGTGAGTCATTGTTGTATATATATGTTCTTTTGTGGGTTCCATCGAGAACTGTTGTAATGTTATCACTATTCCACCCGCATAACGTGTGTGTTGTGACCTGCACGTTATGCCTGGTGGGCGTCCTTTAGGATCGTTATTATGCGGATTTGGCTGGAACGCTAAAATCTGCATAGTACCGATCTTGGGGCGTTACAAAGTGGTATCAGAGCTCTGGTTTTTCGATACCCCGCGGGTCCAGTCTGCCTGTAGGATACCCTAGCTAATCGTCGTTGTTTGTAGAGTGTCCAAAATATTTTTGCTAAAAGTTATTTGAAAAGATCTCAATAGGACTCTTGTTTATTCCTTATCCCTCTGCTATTCCCCCTCTTACCTTTGTGTGATTTAAATCTTCTCTCTTATCTATCTTCCGGTTATAGCATCTTCGTGGGTGGACGATCTCTTGCCTTTGACCTAATAGGTTCGATCTTTAGAAGAATCTCGACAGACGGTCATCGCCATCGACGTGAGCAAGAACCTCTTGTTAGTGGTGTCGAGAAGATCAACCAGGTGCGACAAGATTCGATAGAGTAACCTCCTCTTCTTCCCCCTGACGGTAGCGTGGATCTCGGGGCGAGATCCCTTGTTAGTGGTGTCGGTTGTAATGCCCGGGGTTTTTCCCCAAATTAGATTTTGTTTGTTTTTCTTTTTGCATCATCATGACATCAGCATCATCGCATCGCATGTTTTTGGCAACAAAAATTATTTTTATTAAACCCTATTTTATTTTTCTAAAATTGTCGGCAAATATTTTTATCGAGACAGTCGTCTCCGTTTTTAAAATTATTTGCCAAATTTAATTTGCAAAAGAAAAATAATTTTGAGCGAGCGAGAGAGCAGCCCAGCTAGCCAGGCCCAAAAGCCCAGCAAGCAACCCTAGACCAAACCCTAGAAATCCCTGGCAGTTTTCCTTTCCCACCCCATGTCATCTTGCAGCCACCCTCCTTTGTTTTTGTTGTTTCGCAAAAATAGCCTTCCACCTCCCCCTTTTCTCCTTTTCTCTCTCTCCTTTTCTTTTCTTTCTTTCTTTTATTCTTTTCCTTCCCTCACCCGCATTCTTCTTCCTCCACCCTCCCGCACCAGCACGATCCCCTCCTCCCGGCTCGATCCCAGCATCCTCCTCCTCCCTGCTCCCTCGGCCCGGCTCCCCGGAGCCCACCGCCGCGCCGAGCTCCTCTTCTCCAGCGCCCCTTGCTCCACCTCGCACGCCCCAGCACCGCATCCGCTCCGCGAGCTCCTCTCCCTTGCCTCCGCTCCGGCCGCTCCCCATGGCTCCTCCTCGCGCCGGCCGCCCTCTCTCCCTCACCCTGAGCTCCCTCCCCTTGACCGCTTCCTCTCCCCGCCTCTCTCTCCTCCCCGCCGTCGCGAGCTCTCCTCACCCCTGCGCACGCACCCGTCCTCGCCGTCTTCCTCGTCCCCGTCCTCGCCCCGCTGTGTCGGCCTCGTCTCCGGTCGCCGCCGGCCCGCCTCCGCTCCGTGCCGTCCGCCCCGAGCTGCTCCTCGTCCAACTCGTCCCTGAGACCGTCTCCTGCACGCCTCCCGCGTGCGCCGTGCTCGACTTCCAGAGCGCCGCGTCGACGGCCGTCCTCCCAGCTCCTTCCGGCCGGCCTCGAGCTCCTCCCGCGTGCGCCATGGCTCCTCCCCGAGCTCCTCTACCTCCTGTCCTCCGCCTCATGTGTTGGTGTCCGAAATGCTGTTGCGTGTGCCTCTGTTTGTCCTCTGTTGTCGTGCTGCTGTCCCCGTCTTCGTGTCGCGCTTTCCCGATGCCTCTGTTCCGATGCACGTCCCCGATGCCCGTGTGCTGCCTCCATTCCCGACGCTTTCGTGCCCGTTTCTCCCGTTCCCGATGCCGCGTTCCCGGTTCCCCGTTTCTGTTTCCCGATGTCGTGAATCTGTCCCCGACGGGAAAGTTCCCCGATTCCTTCCCGATGCAGTTTCCCGATCCCTGTTTTCCCGACGTGAAGCAGTTTCCCGATCCCGTTCCCGACGCGTTCTCCGGTTCCCGACGTGGAGCACCGTGAAGGCCGATCCCCGATGACGCCGCCAAGGTCTACCTCGACTACCGGGACGCAACGACAAGATCTCCCCCGACTCCGTGAAGCCCGATGCCGTGACCTCCGACCACCGTGAACCCCGACGACAACGAAGCCGGAACACCAAGGTCCGCAACCACGACGACCCGAGTACGACTACCTCCCCGACGTCGACTACTTCGACTACTTCGACTCCGGACGAACGTCTACCTCAACTACTTCGACTCCGGATGGAACGACTACTTCGACTACTTCGACTACGACGACTACATCGACTACTACCTCTCCGATCCGAAGACGACGGTTCCAAATCCGAAGATCCTCAATCCGATGTGTGACCCCAACCCTCCCTATACCATATATATGCGATATCTTATAAAATCATGCATCATTAATTAACATCACACCTTTATCCATTTAGTCGAATTAAATCAATTTAATTATGGGGTTTTGTCCGGTGCATCTATATTTCGCACCGATCCCATTTAAAATGCTTTGCCATGTGTTAGGGAATAAAATTGGACAACCTTTAATTTGTCATGCATCATGTCATCAACATGCCGATTCTTTTGCCGTAGTAGTAAAATATATCTTTTCCGTTGCCCAGTGTTCGTTGCTTCTTCGGGAATAGGACGTTGAGTTGATGTGAGCAACGACAAGTTCTGCTACCTCTACCGGACTGCAGGCAAGTGATACTCCCTTGATATCTTTGCTTGTTTTCTGTCTCTCACTCGTTCTATCTTTTGTTCCTTGCTAGCCTTATGTCGCGATGCTTGTGTCTCGATCCTATATGCATGTTTACCTTGCAGCCATGATATGCCACCACCCCCACATCCTATTACCTTTTGCTTGTTTACCTTGTTAGCCTTGCGAGTCGTAGTGCATGCTTAGGTGCTTTGCTTGAGTCTTGTTGTCTCTTTGTCTAGTCTTGTTCTTAACATGGTAGCTAGGCTCAACTAAAATGGTAATCTTTATTTTTCTGTTGCGATGGGAATAACTTAATAAAGATAAGGCACCGGCGGAAGGCCAATCGTGGTGATTTGTTCTGCTAGTGTCGCCTAGGACCCGAGTTCTTTTCCGCTGATCCAAGACTGAGCGCACTAACCACATGTGGGAGTTCTATGGGCCTCCCCGCAATCTATTACCGGATCCTCAACTTGTCCAGGATGCCACAAGTAGTTCGGGTGTTTTCTACGGTTACAAGCGCGGATGATATGGTAAGATGGATACGTGGTTACTTACGGTAGGGCTTGCGGTATGATGCGAAGTGACCAACTCATGGTAGTTTGTGTCACCTAGCCGTAGTCGCAAACGGTTAGGCCCACCTCGAAGCTTCGGCCGGACTCTCAAGGTGGATCAGTCCTAGCTAGGTGGCTCCCTGGACTTGTTTGTAGTGAAGGGAAGTATTGCGTCGAAACCTCCACCGGTACACCTCTAAGCGAGAGTTTCGATGCGTGTGGGTTCATTGGTGCATCCCTGCAGGGTTAAATCTTTTCGAAAAGCCGTGTCCGCGGTTATGGACGACTTGGTGAAATGCGCTGGCTAAAAAGATCATAGACAACTTGCACCTTATGATGATAATAAATTGACTAGTAAGATAGATTACTTGAATAATAACCCATAAAACTTGTCCACCGTGTGAGTGCCCGGACTTCTTCCTCGTGGGCTGAGGATACGAGGGAGTCGTTTTAGGGCGGGTTTGTTTGGTGAGTAGTATAGTTGGTTCCTCATGCGCTCTCTTACCTTGTCTCTGATAGACGAATGTTCTAGTGTGTCTCTATAAGTTGTTAGTGCTGCTTGCCGCCGCCTCAATCGCTAACCCCCTTTTCCCCGGAATTCCAGCTTTGATATCTTGTGAGTATTACTTGTCAGTACTGTTTTATAGTACTGACCCCTTCGGGGCTGCTATTCCAATGCAGCCAACAGGTTTGAAGTGTGACGACGTTAGCTTGGGAATCCCTCCGGCTTGGCCTGGGCAGGGATATGGTGCCTTCGTTTATCTTCAGGACTCTTAGTCCAATTTGTTTCTTGTCCATAGCCGGACGCTACCCGCTTCCGTTGTTAATTGGATCTTTGTATTGTATATTTGGTTCTTGACTCTGTGAGTCGTTGTTGTATATATATGTTCTTTTGTGGGTTCCATCGAGAACTGTTGTAATGTTATCACTATTCCACCCGCATAACGTGTGTGTTGTGACCTGCACGTTATGCCTGGTGGGCGTCCTTTAGGATCGTTATTATGCGGATTTGGCTGGAACGCTAAAATCTGCATAGTACCGATCTTGGGGCGTTACACCTCCCAGGGTGATGAAAGCTTGTGCATGTTCTTTGTGTCTTGGATTAGCCGTAGCACGAGGTCGCCTTCACGGAAGCGGACAGGCCTGACCAGCCGGCTGTGGTAGTTGCGTAGTTGCTACTGGTACATTGCCGACCTTGACTCGGCAAGCTGGCGCGCTTCCTCGAGCAGGTCCATCCCCGTCTTCATAGGCTTATTTAGCTTGTGCTTCCGTGAACAAAACGATTCGAGGCGCGTCGTGCTCAATGTCCGTTGGCATGACGACTTCAGCTCCATGGACGAGGAAGAAGGGGGTGAAGCCGGTTGAACGATTTGGGGTTGTCCTTAGGCTCCAGAGAACGGAAGGTAGTTCTTCTTCCCACGCGCCGGCTGCCTGCTCGAGAGGTTCGAGCAACCGAGGCTTGATGCCGGATAGGATGAGGCCGTTTGCCCGTTCAACCTGTCCATTTGACTGCGGGTGCGCGACGGAGGCCACGTCGAGCCGGATGCCGGTCCTGCCGCAGAACTTGGCGAATTCTCCTTTCATGAAGTTCGACCCATTGTCCGTGATGATGTTGTTGGGGTAGCCGAAGCGGTAGATGATGCTCTTGAAGAACTTGACGGCTGTTGGTCCATCCAGCTTCTTGATCGGCTTGGCTTCAATCCATTTCATGAACTTGTCGACGGCTACCAGTAGCTGTGTCATGCCTCCACTAGATCTCCTTAGCGGGCCAACCATGTCTAGTCCCCAGACGGCAAACGGCCAGGTGATAGGAATCGTCTTGAGCGCTGAAGCCGGTGTGTGCTTCTGCGTTGCGAATCGTTGACAGCCATTGCAGAGCCGGACCAGCTGGTTTGCGTCCGCCAGCGCAGTCGGCTAGTAGAAACCGTGCCTGAACGCCTTGGCCACAATTGCTCTTGATGATGCGTGGTGGCCGCATTCGCCTCGATGAATTTCCTTGAGGATCTTGATTCCTTCTTGGCTCACACAGCGCTGGAATATTCCAGAGACGCTGCGCTTGTACAACTCGTTGTTGATGATGGTGTAAGCTCTTGCTCGTCTTTTGATTTGCCTGGCGATGAGCTCATCCGCTGGGAGTTCGTCATTGGCGAGGTAGGCGAGGAAGGGTTGGGTCCATGGCGGAGCCTCTTCGATGACGAGGACCTCGACGGCTTCCGGCTTGCCTGGAGCCGGCCCGTCCGACTCCGCACCCGGCGGCATCCGGATGGAATCGGAGCCGGGACACGGCGTGATGGATGGCCTGTACAGCTTCTCGAGTGCGACGCCGGGTGGGATTTCCTCACGAAGAGAGCCAATGTTCGCCAAGGTGTCAGCTGCTTCGTTGTTGGAGCGGTGGATGTGGTGGAATTCACATCCGTCGAAGCATCCCGCTAGTTGTTGGACGAAGAAGAGGTAGGCGGCCATGTTAGGGTCCTTGGCGTCCCAGTGACCGGTGGTTTGCTGGACCACCAAGTCGGAGTCGCCGTAGCAGAGGATCCGCTTGATGTTCATAGCCTTGGCGAGCTTGAGGCCGTGCGTGAGAGCTTCGTATTCGGCTACGTTGTTGGACGCCGTGAAGTGGATTTGTAGCACGTATTTGAGTCGGCCCCCTTTGGGTGAGGTGAGGACGACTCCGGCGCCGAGTCCGTAGTATCTTTTGGAGCCATCGAAGTGCATGAGCCAATGCTCGCCGGAGTCGGGTGGCGGTGGTACGTGGTCCGTCTCCGTCTAGTCGGCTAGAAAGTCAGCCAGCTCCTGTGACTTGATCGCTGTTCTCTTGTCATATTCGACTCCGTGCGCCGTCAGGTTAATCGCCCATTTCGCCACTCTGCCGGTTGCGTCCTTGTTGCCTATGATTTCGGCAAGCAGAGCATCGCTTATCAGCTTGATCGGGTGCTCTTGGAAGTAGTGCTTCAGCTTCTTTCGTTGCCATGTACACGCCGTATACGAGCTTCTGGTAGTGCGGGTAGTTTTGCTTCGACTGCGAGAGCACTTCGCTGAGGTAGTAAACTGGTCGTTGAACCGGCCGCTGCTTGCCGGCTTCCTCTCGTTCCACCACCAGGACGACGCTGACGACTCGGTTGGAGGCGGCGATGTACATGAGCATGGGCTCCTTCGGAGCCGGAGGTGCTAAGACCGGGGTGGTGGCCATCGCACGCTTGAGCTCTCTGTAAGCGGCGTCGGCCGCGTCGCTCCAGATGAACTTGTCCGTCTTCTTCAGCAAGTGGTAGAGCGGGAGAGCCTTTTCACCGAGCCGGCTGATGAAACGGCTGAGGGATGCCAGGCAGCCGGTGAACTTTTGGATGTCCTTGACGCTTCTTGGCTATCGCATGTTGTCGATGGCGGCGATCTTCTCCGGGTTGGCCTCGATTCCTCGTGCTGACACAAGGTAGCCGAGTAGTTGTCCGGCTAGAACGCCGAACACGCATTTCTCCAGGTTGAGCTTCATCTGGAAGCGGCGCAGGTTGTCGAAGGTTTCCTTGAGGTCGGCGAGCAGAGTGTGCTTCTCCTTGGTCTTGATGACGATGTCGTCGACGTAAGCATGCGCGTTGCGACCGATTTGGTCGTGCAAGCATTTCTGCATGCAGCGCTGGTATGTTGCGCCTGCGTTCTTCAAGCCGAACGGCATGGTGGTGTAGCAGTACGGGCCGTAGGGGGTGATGAAGGCGGTCTTGAGCTGGTCATCCGGGTTCAGCGGAATTTGGTGGTAGCCGGAGTAGGCATCGAGGAGGGAGAGGAGGTCACAGCCGGCCGTGGAGTCGATCACCTGATCGATGCGCGGCAATGCGAAGGGGTCTTTGGGTCAGGCCTTGTTGAGGTGAGTGTAATCAATACACATCCGCCACCGCTTGTTCTTCTTTTCCACCATCACTGGATTGGCTAGCCATTCTGTGTGTTGCACTTCCTTGATGAATCCGGCTGCAAGCAGTCGGGCTATCTCTTCTCCTATTAGCTGTCTTCTTCCTTCCGCGAAGCGACGTAGAGACTGTTTTACCGGCTTGGCATCTGGCCAGACGTGTAGAGAGTGCTCGGCGAGTTCCCTCGGTACACCAGGCATGTCCTTGGGGGACCACGCGAAGATGTCCCGGTTCTCACGGAGGAACTCGACGAGCGCGCTTTCCTATTTGGGGTCCAGGCTCGCCCCCACGGCGACGAACTTGGACTTGTCGCTGTTGTCGAAGTAGATCTTCTTAGTATCTCGCGCCGCCTGGAAGCTCAACTCGCTAGCCGGCTTGGCCGACTCCGGAATCTCCAGCTTCTTTTTGCCGACCTTGCGCTTGAATTGTCGCATTTCCTCGTTGCAGACCATGGTCTCGGCCACCTTCGCGCTGTCGGTGGCGCAGGCGATGGAGCGCTTGTAGTCTCCGGAGACGGTGATGATTCCGCGTGGGCCTAGTAGCTTCATCTTGAGGTAGGCGTAGTGAGGTATGGCCATGAACTTGGCGAGCGCCGGCCGCCCAAGTATGGCGTGGTAGGCGCTGGAGTGGTCGACCACCTCGAAGGAGATAGTCTCGCGGCGGTGGTTGCTCTTGTCGCCGAACAGGACGTCAAGCCGGATGAGCCCCATGGATGAGCCGGCTCGCCCCGGCACGATGCCGTGGAAGACCGTCCGGCTGGGGGTCAAGCTGGACTCGGAGACGCCCAGTTTTTCCAGCGTGTCGCGATAGAGGATGTTGATGCTGCTGCCTCCGTAGATGAGGACGTGTGAGAAGGTGCAGGCGCGCTTGGGGGAGATGATCATAGGCTCCAGGACTAGAGCATAGCCGCCTGGATTGGGCATCAGCTCCGGGTGGTCGCTGCGATCCCACGTGATTGGCTCTTGCGACCAGTTGAGGTATTGGGGGACAGGTGGAACCACAGCATTCACCTCCTTGAACCGCTCGCGCCGGCTTCGCTTGTCATCGCGCTCGCTGACGAACACGATGTAGGTGGCATTCGGATTCCGGTAGCCGTCTGGACCCCTTGGTGGCGGAGATGGAAGGCGTTCCCTCCTTTGCTCTTCGCGTTGGCGATCATCGCGATTCTTGTCTTCGCGCCGCCTGTCGTCACGCCTTCGATCATCCCGTCCGGCTTCATCCGGAGGCGGAGGTGGATTTCGCCGTTCGTACGGTGGCGGCCTTGGGCGGCAAAGGTTGCATTGCCTGACGGTGTGGTTCGCTGGCCGGTCGCCGTGGTTCCGGCACAGCTAATCGAGCAGAAACTCGTAGCTGTTCCTTGCCCTTGTCCGACGCATGTCGCTGCTCGTCCTCAAGCGGCGATTGTCGAAGCCTCCTGCCGGCCTTCCCTCGGAGGTGGCGACGACCTTGGACTCGACGCGATCGTCCGTGGACTTGCGCTTGCCGGATGCATCGGAGTCGCGACGGGTTGATCTTCCTCCCTCCTGGGCCTCTGTCCGGCTGCGGCGTGCAGCCGGCTCCGCCGTGATGATTCTTCCGGCTTCGTCGAGTCGGATCGGGTTGGTCATGCCCGCGTCGGCGGTGGCGTACTCGTCGGCGATTGCCATGAGCTCCGCCATGGTCTTCGGGCTTTTCCTCAGGAGCCGGTGCTTGAGTAGGGTCTGGTCCCGGCAGCCTTGGATGAAGTACTGGACGGCTTGGAGCTCAAGGATCCCTTCGCAAGAGTTGCGTAGGCTAGTCCACCGGGTGAGGTAGGCACGGTCCGACTCGCCGTCCTTCTGCTTGCACAGCGCGAGAAGTTGCACGTTGCCGGGGCGCAAGTAGGTGCCAGTGAAGTTGCGGTTGAACACTTCCTCGAAGTCCAGCCAGCTGTTGATGCTTTCAGCCGGGAGGCTGTTCAACCATGTCCGAGCCGATTCCTGGAGCATGAGTGGCACGTAGCGTACGGCCACCCGCTTGTTGCCGCCTGCGATGTTGACCGCCGTGACGTAGTCGGCGAGCCAGTCCTCCGGCTTCGCGGTGCCGTTGTACTTGGGTGTGTCCCTTGGGAGGGTGAATCCCCTCGGGAACTACTCGGTCCGGATGCGGGGTCCGAAGCAGCGATGCACGGCGACGTCTTCCTCTTCGATGATGCTTGACGCCTTGAGCGCGTCGATGCGGAGGCGAGCGTCGTGGCTCGTTTCGGGCCCCAATGGTCCCAGGCGCTCCTCTATGGTGACCTTGTGTCCGATTCGCTCCTTGACACTGCGGCCGGCTCGCGGTACATTCCGGTTGCCGTCTTCACGTCGCCCAGCTGGATCGCGGCCGTGATCACGAGGATGCGAACTCGCGCTCCCCTCGCGATGAGGTCGTGGCTGCTTGTCCTTCGTCCTGCCGCGGCTCGTGGATGATGCCTCGGCGCCCTGCTTGGACTTGCCGCCTGCATCGTAGCCTGGAGGCGGATCATGATGCCCCCGGCTCGCGGTTGCCTCGGTTTCGCGTTGCTGCCGGTTAGCCGTGGCGATGAGCTCCTGGACTCGGCGCGCTTGTTGACGTAGCTCCTCACCTTGGAGATGGGGTAGTTCTGCTGCTGCCGCCTCCGCAGCCTTCATGTTTTGCACCGGGTTGCTGTACTCGGGCAAGACGATGTCCAAATGCTCGTGCGGCTGGCCGGCACGGTTCAAGACACCGCCGAGATCTCCTCCTTTGCGCCTAACCTCGTTCAGCTTCTCCGTGTTGCCCCTTGCCGGCTCGAAGCCGTGGACGGTGTTGTACTCGCGCATCGTGGCGTTGAGTCGGCGCTGCGTCGATGCGAGGTGGAGAGCCTTGTCGTATATCTGTTGACGCATCCTCTCAAGATCAGCCGCCGCCTTGGCTGGGTCCACACTCGGCGCGATGGGGGTGCTCAGCAGCTCGAAGTCAGCCTCGAGGTTGCGCTGGAAGCGGGAGGGTTCTCCAGCTTCATGAACAGTTGTGGCGACGTCGCCTCCTGCCGCCATGTGCTCGACCATGTGCACCTCGGCGTAGACGTTGAGCTTGGCGTCGTCGCAGTCCGCGTCGCCGGAGTTGAGGTAGCCGAAGGAGTTGTCGTCGCAGACGCTGGAGTCGAAGATCGAAGGAGCCAAGCACGAGTAGACCACCTCCGGGTACTCCTTGGCGGCGACGGTGACGTAGACGTGGAAATCGCCAAGGGTGATGACGGTGCCTCCGCTGGTGAAGCCCACGTCGGCGAAGCTCCTGGTGTTGTCGAGGACGCACCCAATGGAGAGCACGAGGCCGGAGACGACCCGCCGATCATCTACGGTCCGGGATCCCGCGCAGAACGTGACTCCGCTCGTCGCGAGCCCCACGGTGGGCGCCGAATGTCGTGGTGGGTTGCACGACATATCCATCAGAGATGGAAAGAAGTATGGGGCAAGGCGACGATGGCGCTCGCGCGGGATTGGGTACAAGCACGCAAACACACGCGATATACCCAGGTGCAGGGCCCTCGTGGTGAGGTAACACCCCTATGTCCTGCTTCTTCTTGTTTCTTATTGATTGATCACAGAATCGGGCTACAAGCGATGCTCCTGGAGCTGTTTCGGGTGGCAGCCGGCTGGAAGTCCTCGCCGGCTGGAGGTTGACGAAGATGCTATCTACTTCTGGTTGCTTCTGTCGCTTGCCTCACGCAGGAGGCTCTAGCCCGCCTTATATAGGCAGCGGGCTAGGGTTTTGGGTTACAAGGATTTTACAGGTCTGTCCCTATGACATCATCTACTTTCTGGCCGGTTGGAGCTCGTTGCCATGATTCTGCACAGGAGATGCCCGGCAGGAAGTACTGGTCACCAGGAGCGGTTATGCGGGACTGGCCCACCCGTACGGAGCTGTCGGTTGGTACGCCCGGCTCCAGCCCAGCCGGACGTCTGTGTCCGGGTAGACGCAGGCGGCTTGATTCAGCTGGCGCGTTTCAGCCGGCATCGTGCAGCCGGCACTGTTCAGCCGGCCCATGGAGTTTGAAGGAGTGAGCCTCTTTGGGGTATCCGGGGTTCATATCCCCGACAGGCGCCCTGCTCGTCCCCGACGATGGTGCCCGTGCTGCTGTCCCGTGTGGTGCGTGCTGCTGCTGCTAGCCCAATCCTTCCCCGATGGCCGTGTCATGTGTCCGTCCCCCTGTCCGTGCTGCTCTCCCCGTATACGGGTCGTGTCCGTCTCCGGCGCCCGCCAAGTGTTTGACGAAATTTCCGCAAGGACCCAGTGTTTTTCCGCGGCCGTTCCCGTTCCCGGTGTCGTGTTCCGCTGACCCGACGTTCCCGTGTCGTGGAGCTTCCCCGATGGCCGTTCTCCGAGTTCGCCGTACCGTTGCCGTGCCACCTCCGTGTCGTGAACCTCGAAGACGGATACGCAAAGAACTTCCCCGACATCGGAACCCGCCAAGATCTTCGCTTCGTCGTTGTGTTTTGTGTCGGCCGCCTTCGTGCGCGTCCGTGAAGACTGGTGCCTGAGAACCCCGACGCCATGAACTCCGTCGACACCGAAGCCCGGAACGACAAGGTCTGCAACCCCGACGCCCCGAGTACGACTACTTCCACGACGTCGACTACTTCGGCTACTTCCACGACGTCGACTACCTCGACTACTTCGACTCCGGACGAACGACTACCTCGACTACTTTGACTACGACGACTACTTCGACTAGGACCCGAAGACGACGGTTCCGAATCCGGAGATCCTCGATCCGATGTGTGACCCCAACCCTAACCCTATACCATATATATCCGTATCTTCTAAAATCATGCATCATTAATTAACATCGCACCTTAATCCATTTAGTCGAATTAAATCAATTTAATATGGGGTTTTGACCGGCGCATCTATATTATGCCCTGATCCCATTTAAAATGTTTTGCCATGTGTTAGGAAATAAAATTGGACAACCTTTAATTTGTCATGCATCATATCCTCAACATGCCGCTTCTTTTGCCGTAGTAGTAAAATGCATCTTTTATGTTTCCACTGTTTGTTGCTTCTTCGGGAATAGGACGTTGAGTTGATGTGAGCAATGACAGGTTCTGCTACCTCTACCGGATTGCAGGCAAGTGATACTCACTTGCTATCTTTGTTGTTTTCTGTCTCTCACTCGTCCTATCTTTTGTTCGTTTCTAGCCTTGTATTGTGATGCCTGTGTCTCGATCCTATTTGTATGTTTACCTTGCAGCCATGATATGCCCCACCCCCACATCCTATTGCCCTGTTGCTTGTTTACCTTGTTGGCCCTGCGAGTCGTAGTGCGTGCTTAGGTTTGTTTTGCTCGAGTCATGTTCTAGTCTTGTTATAATTTGATAGTTGGGTTAAATTCACATGATAATATATAATGTTTGGCGATGGGAATATTTAATAAAGATAAGGCACCGGCGGAAGGCCAATCGTGGCATTTTGTTCTGCTAGTGTCGCCTAGGACCCGAGATCTTGTCCTCTGATCCAAGACTGAGCGCACTACCCACAAGTGGGAGGAAATGGGACCCCCTCGACCTAGTACCGGATCTGTAGCCTTGTCCAGGGCGCCACAAGTAGTTCGGGTGTTTCCATTTGCGCGACGCTTTATTTATTTGTGATGCAGGTACGGATGGGACGCCTCCGGGACTTATACGTGATGGTTACTTATGGTAGGGCTTGCGATATGATGCGAAGTGACCAGCTCATGGTAGTCGGTGTCACCTAGCCATAGGCGCAAATGGTTAGGTCCACCTCGGAGCTTCGGCCGGACTTTCAAGGTGGGCAAGACCTAGCTAGGTGGTTCCTTGGACTTGTGTGGTAGTGAAGGAAAGTGTAGCGTCGGATACCCTGCCAGCATACCCTGGAAGTGTGCAAATTGCATGGAAACAAGGGTTGAAGTGCGTGTGGTTACATTTGTGCACCCCTACAGGGTTAAATCTTTTCGAAAAGCCGTGTCCGCGGTTATGGATGACTTGGTGAAATGTGCTGGCTAACAAGATCATAGACAACTTACACCTGACGTTAATAAATTGAGTAGTAAGCTAGAGCTACTTCAATAATAACTTATAAAATTGCCAACTGTGTGAGTGCCTTTGGGCTTGCTGCTCGTGGGATAAACGGGCTGGTAAGGAATCGGCTGGGTTATGTTTGGTGTTAGCATAGTTGGTTACCTATGCGCTCTCTTACCTTCTCTCTATTAGACGAAAGTTGTAGCGTGTCTCTATAAGTTAATAGTTCTGCTTGCCGCCGCCTCAATCGCTAACCCTCTTTCCCCGGAATTCCAGCTTTGATATCTTGTGAGTATTACTTGCCAGTACTTCTACTAGTACTGACCCCTTCGGGGCTGCTATTCCAATGCAGCCAACAGGTTTGAAGTCTGACGACGTTAGCTTGGGAATCCCTCCGGCTTGGCCTGGGCAGGGTTATGGTGCCTTCGTTTATCTTCAGGACTCTTAGTCCAATTTGTTTCTTGTCCGTAGCCGGACACTACCCGCTTCCATTGTTATTTTTGGATCTTTGTATTGTATCTTTTGTTCTTGACTCTGTGAGTCGTTGTTGTATATATGTTCTTTTGTGGGTTCCATCAAGAACTGTTGTAATGTTATCACAATTTCACCCGCATAACGTGTGTGTTGCGACGTGCACGTTATGCCTGGTGGGCGTCCTTTAGGATCGTTATTATGCGGATTTGGCTGGAACGCTCATATCTGCATAGTACCGATCCGGGGGGCGTTACAAAGTGGTATCAGAGCTCTGGTTTTTCTATACCCCGCGGGTCCAGTCAGCCTGTAGGATACCCTAGCTAATGGTCGTTGTTTGTAGAGTGTCCAAACTATTTTACTAAAACTTATTTGAAAATATATCATTAGGACTCTTGTTTACTCCTTACCTCTAGTTTCTTTCCCCTCTTACCTTATATGATTTAAATCTTATCTCTTATCTATCTTCCGGTTATATCATCTTCGTGGGTGGACGATCTCTTGCCTTTTACCTAATAGGTTCGATCTTCGGAAGAACCTCGACAGACGATCATCACCATCGATGTGAGCAAGAATCTCTTGTTAGTGGTGTCGAGAAGATCAACATGGTGCAAGAAGATTCGATAGTATAACCCCGCTCTTCTCCTTCCCGATGGTAGCGTGGATCGCGGGGCGCGATCCCTTGTTAGTGGTGTCGGTTGTAATGCCCCGGGGTTTTTCCCCAAATTAGATTGTTGTTTGTTTTTGTTTTTGCATCATCATGACATCAGCATCATGCGCATCGCATATTTTTGGCAACAAAAACTATTTTTATTAAACCCTATTTTATTTTTGCTAAAATTGTCGGAAAAGTTTTACCGAGACGTTCGTCTCCGTTTTCTAAAATTAATTGCCAAATTAATTTGTAAAAGAAAATAAAAGTTTTGAGACGCGAGAGAGTAGCCCAAGCCTAGCCCAAAGCCCACCTAACCTCCAAACCCTAGGGTTTCCCCCTGCCTTTTTCCTTTCCCACCCCCTGGCATTTTGCAGCCACCCTCCTCTCTTTTCGTCGTTTCGCAAATCTGCCCTTCCACCTCCTTTTTCTGGTGCAAAAATCCCCTCTCCCCTCTTTTCTCTCTCTCTCCCTCTTTTCTTTTCTTTTCTTCCTTTTCTTTCCTTCTATTCTCTCCCCAGCACCCGCACCTCTCCCCGTGGCCTCTCCTTCTCTCTCCCCCATCCTCCTCCTCGAGCACTCTCCTCCCAAGCCGATCCCCTTTCCTGCTCCACCTCCCGCTCGATCCCGTGGCCTCTCCTCACCTCCGGCCAGTCCTCCCTGACCTCGAGCCCATGCGCCCCACGCCGGCCGGCCACCCACACGTCCCTGCCTCCCGTGGTCGACCTCATCTCCTCCTTCCTCTTCCCTGCTCTCGAGCTCGCCGCCGCCCCTGGGTCCCCTCTGTTCGCATCGCCGGCCGTCCCCCACCGCCCCGTCGGCCTTCTCCCTCTTCTCGAGCTCCCCTGGCGCCGATGTCCTCGTCCCCAAGCTCCGTTGCGCCGACTCTCCTCCCTGGCTCCGGACTGAGTCGCGACGGCCCGGCTCTGTCTCGTCGCCCGTGGCCGTCCATGCCACCTCCAGCTGCGGCCCGGCTCTACTTTGGCCTCCTCTTCCCATGCTGCCACGCCTCCCTTCCTCCTCTTCGCCGCCCAGCTCCATGGCCACGCCAGGCCTCCCCCTCCGCGAGCTCCTCCTCTGCCTCCCAGCTCGGCCTCGTTTTCCTCTGCCCGAGCTCCTTCCCGGGCTCGCCTATCCGGCGCCCTGCTCGTCCCCGACGATGGTGCCCGTGCTGCTGTCCTGTGTGGTGCGTGCTGCTGCTGCTAGCCCAATCCTTCCCCGATGACCGAGTCATGTGTCCGCCCCCCTGTCCGTGCTGCTCTCCCCGTGTACGGGTCGTGTCCGTCTCTGGTGCCCGCCAAGTGTTTGACGAAATTCCCGCAAGGACCCAGTGTTTTTCCGCGGCCGTTCCCGTTCCCGTTCCCGTTGTCGTGTTCCGCTGACCCGACGTTCCCGTGTCGTGGAGCTTCCCCGATGGCCGTTCTCCGAGTTCGCCGTACCATTGCCGTGCCACCTCCGTGGCGTGAACCTCAAAGACGGATACGCCAAGAACTTCCCCGATATCGGAACCCGCCAAGATCATCGCTTCGTCGTTGTGTTTTGTGTCGGCCGCCTTCGTGCGCGTCCGTGAAGACCGGTGCCCGAGAACCCCGACGCCATGAACCCCGTCGACCCCGAAGCCCGGAACACCAAGGTCTGCAACCCCGACGCCCCGAGTACGACTACTTCCACGACGTCGACTACTTCGGCTACTTCCACGACGTAGACTACCTCGACTACTTCAACTCCGGACGAACGATTACCTCGACTACTTCGACTACTTCGACTACGACCCGAAGACGACGGTTTTGAATCCGGAGATCCTCGATCCGATGTGTGACCCCAACCCTAACCCTATACCATATATATCCGTATCTTCTAAAATCATGCATCATTAATTAACATCGCACCTTAATCCATTTAGTCGAATTAAATCAATTTAATATGGGGTTTTGACCGCTGCATCTATATTATGCCCTGATCCTATTTAAAATGTTTTGCCATGTGCTAGGAAATAAAATTGGACAACCTTTAATTTTTCATGCATCATATCCTCAACATGCCGCTTCTTTTGCCGTAGTAGTAAAATGCATCTTTTATGTTTCCAGTGTTTGCTTCTTCGGGAATAGGACGTTGAGTTGATGTGAGCAACGACAAGTTCTGCTAGCTCTACCGGATTGCAGGCAAGTGATACTCACTTGCTATCTTTGTTGTTTTCTGTCTCTCACTCGTCCTATCTTTTATTCCTTGCTAGCCTTATATTGCGATGCATGTGTCTCGATCCTATTTGCATGTTTACCTTGCAGCCATGATATGCCCCACCCCCACATCCTATTGCCCTGTTGCTTGTTTACCTTGTTGGCCCTGCGAGTCGTAGTGCGTGCTTAGGTTTGTTTTGCTCGAGTCATGTTCTAGTCTTGTTATAATTTGATAGTTGGGTTAAATTCACATGATAATATATAATGTTTGGCGATAGGAATATTTAATAAAGATAAGGCACCGGCGGAAGGCCAATCGTGGCGTTTTGTTCTGCTAGTGTCGCCTAGGACCCGAGTTCTTGTCCTCTGATCCAAGACTGAGCGCACTACCCACATGTGGGAGGAAATGGGACTCCCCTCGACCTAGTACCGGATCTGCAGCCTTGTCCAGGGCGCCACAAGTAGTTCGGGTGTTTCCATTTGCGCGACGCTTTATTTATATGTGATGTAGGTACGGATGGGACGCCTCCGGGACTTACACGTGATGGTTACTTACGGTAGGGCTTGCGGTATGATGCGAAGTGACCAGCTCATGGTAGTCTGTGTCACCTAGCCATAGGCGCAAACGGTTAGGTCTACCTCGGAGCTTCGGCCAGACTTTCAAGGTGGGCAAGACCTAGCTAGGTGGTTCCCTGGACTTGTGTGGTAGTGAAGGAAAGTGTAGCGTCGGATACCCTGCCAGCATACCCCGAAAGTGTGCTAATTGCATGGCAACAAGGGTTGAAGTGCGTGTGGTTACATTTGTGCACCCCTGCAGGGTTAAATCTTTTCGAAAAGCCGTGTCCGCGGTTATTGACGACTTGGTGAAATGTGCTGGCTAACAAGATCATAGACAACTTACACCTGACGTTAATAAATTGAGGAGTAAGCTAGAGCTACTTCAATAATAACTTATAAAATTGCCAACTGTGTAAGTGCCTTTGAGCTTGCTGCTCATGGGATAAACGGGCTGGTAAGGAATCGGCTGGGTTATGTTTGGTGTTGGCATAGTTGGTTACCTATGCGCTCTCTTACCTTCTCTCTATTAGACGAAAGTTGTAGCGTGTCTCTATAAGTTGATAGTTCTGCTTGCCGCCGCCTCAATCGCTAACCCTCTTTCCCCGAAATTCCAGCTTTGATATCTTGTGAGTATTACTTGCCAGTACTTCTACTAGTACTGACCCCTTCGGGGCTGCTATTCCAATGCAGCCAACAGGTTTGAAGTCTGACGACGTTAGCTTGGGAATCCCTCCGGCTTGGCCTGGGCAGGGTTATGGTGCCTTCGTTTATCTTTAGGACTCTTAGTCCAATTTGTTTCTTGTCCGTAGCCGGACACTACCCGCTTCTGTTGTTATTTTTGGATCTTTGTATTGTATCTTTTGTTCTCGACTCTGTGAGTCGTTGTTGTATATATGTTCTTTTGTGGGTTCCATCGAGAACTGTTGTAATGTTATCACAATTCCACCCGCATAACGTGTGTGTTGCGACGTGCACGTTATGTCTGGTGGGCGTCCTTTAGGATCGTTATTATGCGGATTTGGCTGGAACGCTCAAATCTGCATAGTACCGATCCGGGTGGCGTTACAGTGGCCGACGACTCCGAAGTACCGACACGAGTCCTTCGTGTCGCGGTTCCCGGTGCCTCTCGCACCGGGTTGCCCTTGCCGCATCCGTGCGGCTTGCCGCCGCTGCGTCCGGCTTGGTTGGACGATGAGCCTCCATCTCGCAGCTTCATCCGCGCAAACTACTCCTCTTTAGAGAGAAGTAGCTTGCTGGCTTGCTTGACCACCGGCTCCTCTACTCAGCCGCCTTGAGCCAGCCGTTGAGCTCTTCGATGGAGAGCGTGTCGAGGTCGAGCAGGGTCTCGATGGAGCATGCCATCTGCGAGAACTTCTTGGGCACAACGGAGAGAAACTTATGAACAACCTCCGGCTCGCCGATGGTGACTCCGAGTACGCCGAGTTGCGACACGAGGGACGATAGGCGCATGCCGAAGTCGTCGATGTCCTCGCCGTCCGTGAACTTGATGCACTGGAGCTGCTTCTTCAGCGCCGTTGCCTTCGCATCACGCACCCGGGTCACCCCGAGTCGCATCGTATTCACCGTCTCCCATGCTTCCTTCGCTGTCTTCTTGGCGGCGAGGGTGGAGATCATCTCCGTCCTGACGGAGCGCAGCTGGTACTCCATTGCTGCGCGGTCCGTCTCGCGCTCCGGCGTCTCGTCGCTGACGGCGACCCAGACCTGGTGCGCCTCCAACATGACATGCATAAGGAGGGCCAAGTACGCGTAGTTCGACCGCGTGAGCATCGGCCATGAACCACCGGAATCACGGACAACTCGCTGGAGTACCACCGAGCTTCCGCCGGCCTTCTGCTCCTCCGCCGCGGGCTTGCCTGCCCCGGGGATGAGCGCGCCCGTCTCTGGTGCTATCTCCGGCGAGCTCTCAAACTCACAAGGCTCTGATACCAATTTTTGGCCCTAATGCGAATCGCAAGAGTGAGAGAGAGCGGGAGAGGAGAGCACCGGGAGAGAGAGGAGAAGG
This sequence comes from Puccinellia tenuiflora, assembly GCA_012064385.1. Classification (NCBI taxonomy): domain Eukaryota; kingdom Viridiplantae; phylum Streptophyta; class Magnoliopsida; order Poales; family Poaceae; genus Puccinellia; species Puccinellia tenuiflora. The sequence continues at coordinate 131,981 of QRDG01001158.1, forward strand.
GGAGGTGTGTTTGCTGAATCTGTTTGCCTCAATTTTCTCTTCTCTATTCCGCCCTTTAAATAGCCGGCCGGGGCAAGACTCTTACAAGAGTCAACTATCCCGTCACATCTGACTTGACGTGGCGGGTCCTACACTATGTCATGCCATACCACCATTGTTGACGACGTCATGACACGAGTTCAATGTGGATGACGCCACAGACTCGTCTACACTGTAGGTGACGTCTAGCACGTCCTATCTACCTACTCTACTGTACAAACTGTACAGTGCACCTACCGGACCCGAAGACATTTCGAGTCCCGGTTACAACTACTATCGAGTCAGAACAGACTCCGACTCGTCGACTCGACCCGGGACACTCCCCGAGTCGGCAAACTTGCCCGGGTCCCTCGGACCCGACAAACTGTCGACTCCTCCGAGTCGGCCCAGAACACAACCTATTCCAACACTTCACGTATCCCGTGCGGGTAGCGTACGGAGACGACCGCGTTGAATCTTGCCTCCCGACCGGCCACTTCCAGTGATGACGCGGTAAGAGAAGGAGAACATGGAAGCACATTGTGGGCTGTTCTCGCCGGTCGTCGTGCACGAGAAGGGAGACGGCCGTGTGCTGTCTTTCCTGCAGGATCAGACCTTCCTCGCCGTTCGGACAACCTCTACCGTCCCTACAGTGGCGCCAACAATCGGCGAGAACTGTAAGCTCCTTCTCATCCCTCGGTTGAACCACAAATTTGGTTACTCTTCTAATTTTTCGGGGAAATCCGAGATAACTCTTCTAATTTTTCAGGGAAATCTAATTATGCCTGAATCGGCAGATCCATACTTCTCAGGGAAGCACCTTGTTTTTTTGCGCAGTCTGAATGCTTCATCTATCTATTATTGTTGCACATTTAGGTTTGTAGTTTTACATACGTTGTATATAGACTGATCTATGTGAGTAGGCGAGTACCATTACGAAAATATTGATTTGTAAAACGAAGTGTACTATACTTGAAAAAATATTATGATATTTTGACTTTATTTCGGAAGTGTGATAATTACTTCTGTATTACCTGGGGTATTTGATGGTTCTGTGTAATCTGGTATACGTTCACTCAGCTTTTAGATGGTGAAAAGTTCAGGTTCCTTCTCTCATTTTTTTTTGGTAAGCAGTAGATATATTTGGGAAGTCAAAATAGAATGATGAAGGCATGTACTAAGATTACTATTTTATACTGCTTGATGGATAGCAACAAGTACATGAAAATTAGCATGTTCCTCAATCTTTCGTATGGAATAATGTGAAATTGTAAACCAATAGGTACTCATTTTCTTCCTTTGAAACCCACTTTATAAACTCAGATCCTGATTTGTTTGGGTACATTATCATCGTTCTTACAAATTACTGTAGCTAATTGTTTAGCTTGAATAAATTATGCATACAGCTATATGATGTCCATCTCCTTGAGTTTAGTTTAACACAAACATCTGCACCTCATCTACAGATATGCACCAAGAGAAAGGCCTTGATCTTATTGTTTTGTTTGGTTTCATTATTCGTACTTGGTTATATTTCCTCGAGTATGAGAAATATTTGGCAAATAAGGTCACGGCGTAATTCTTTTCCATAGAGGTTATTTGCTAATTGGTTTGTTACAACAAGGGGTTATTGCAGGGACTTCGATTGGGAGCAAATCAATTTTGAAACAAATTTTGGTACTTATGAAAATTTAACTGTTCACATTGCAGGCCTTGAGAACCAGATCTATAGCTCAATAATATTGCCAATGTGATGACTTATAAATTTATTTCCCGCAGATAAAGGTGATAACATGTTTTTTGCTCCTGTTGGAAGTGCTTAGTTCCTTTTCATGTTTTCATCCGTTACCTTTTTTATTTTTATTCTTATGTAAGAAACTCATTGGAATTTTCAATAGTGACTTGCCACTGTTTGGATGTGTTCACTCGGCATAACTGAATCATTTCTATTGAGCAGGCAAATAATTAACAAAAATGATGCTGAAGTATACATTACCTAAGTGGCATGCTCCCTGCTATATTGTACTGTACTACACTCTTAAAAAATGTTTGCACTCGCATTTTGCCTGGCCATCTACGTCTAATCCACTAGAATGATTTCTGGGCAAAGCCAGAATTCATTGCGATTGTGATCAAGCGGAGTAGCCACTCACACAGATGAAGCTTCGCAATTTAGATAATCTGTTTTCTCTAGAGAATTAACAATTTTGTTGAGTAGCATCTGATTTACAAATGAATGTCCCGAGTCTTTTTTTTTTGGCTGAGAGGAGTAAATGTTTTTTAATTTATGTCATTACAACGTTCTAAGAGAGTTTCACAGCAGAAGCCTCCATCCAAGCAGGTAATCTTCTAAAGTTACTCTTCTGACCAAATTATTATTTACTTTGGATTTCTTGATACATTTGGTTTGGAGTTATTTTTTGTTGTTGTGCATGCTTAGTTTGCCCCCAAAGGAAAGGATTGTATGTGAACTAAATTTTTGTTGAGATCTTGGATGTGTGTGCGCGCTTCCTCCCTTTAATTAGCCGGCCGGGGCAAGCCGGTTACAAGAGTCAACTATCCCGTCACATCTGACTTGACGTGGCGGGTCCTACACTATGTCATGCCATACCACCATTGTTGACGACGTCATGACACGAGTTCATTGTGGATGACGCCACAGACTCGTCTACACTGTAGGTGACGTCTAGCACATCTTATCTACGTACTCTACTGTACAAACTGTACAGTGCACCTACTGGACCCGAAGACATTTCGAGTCCCGGTTACAACTACTATCGAGTCAGAACAGACTCCGACTCGTCGACTCAACCCGGGACACTCCCCGAGTCGGCAAACTTGCCCGGGTCCCTCGGACCCGACAAACTGTCGACTCCTCCGAGTCGGCCCAGAACACAACCTATTCCAACACTTCACCTATCCCGTGCGGGTAGCGTATGGAGACGACCGCGTTGAATCTTGCCTCCCGACCGGCCACTTCCAGTGATGACGCGGTAAGAGAAGGAGAACATGGAAGCACATTGTGGGCTGTTCTCGCCGGTCGTCGTGCACGAGAAGGGAGACGGCCGTGTGCTGTCTTTCCTGCAGGATCAGACCTTCCTCGCCGTTCGGACAACCTCTACCGTCCCTACAGTGGCGCCAACAATCGGCGAGAACTGTAAGCTCCTTCTCATCCCTCGGTTGAACCACAAATTTGGTTACTCTTCTAATTTTTTGGGGAAATCCGAGATAACTCTTCTAATTTTTCAGGGAAATCTAATTATGCCTGAATCGGCAGATCCATACTTCTCAGGGAAGCACCTTGTTTTTTTGCGCATTCTGAATGCTTCATCTATCTATTATTGTTGCACATTTAGGTTTGTAGTTTTACATACGTTGTATATAGACTGATCTATGTGAGTAGGCGAGTACCATTACGAAAATATTGATTTGTAAAACGAAGTGTACTATACTTGAAAAAATATTATGATATTTTGACTTTATTTCGGAAGTGTGATAATTACTTCTGTATTAGCTGGGGTATTTGATGGTTCTGTGTAATCTGGTATACGTTCACTCAGCTTTTAGATGGTGAAAAGTTCAGGTTCCTTCTCTCATTTTTTTGGTAAGCAGTAGATATATTTGGGAAGTCAAAATAGAATGATGAAGGCATGTACTAAGATTACTATTTTATACTGCTTGATGGATAGCAACAAGTACATGAAAATTAGCCTGTTCCTCAATCTTTCGTATGGAATACTGTGAAATTGTAAACCAATAGGTACTCATTTTCTTCCTTTGAAACCCACTTTATAAACTCAGATCCTGATTTGTTTGGGTACATTATCATCGTTCTTACAAATTACTGTAGCTAATTGTTTAGCTTGAATATGATGTCCATCTCCTTGAGTTTAGTTTAACACAAACATCTGCACCTCATTACAGATATGCACCAAGAGAAAGGCCTTGATCTTATTGTTTTGTTTGGTTTCATTATTCGTACTTGGTTATATTTCCTCGAGTATGAGAAATATTTGGCAAATAAGGTCACGGCGTAATTCTTTTCCATAGAGGTTATTTGCTAATTGGTTTGTTACAACAAGGGGTTATTGCAGGGACTTCGATTGGGAGCAAATCAATTTTGAAACAAATTTTGGTACTTATGAAAATTTAACTGTTCACATTGCAGGCCTTGAGAACCAGATCTATAGCTCAATAATATTGCCAATGTGATGACTTATAAATTTATTTCCCGCAGATAAAGGTGATAACATGTTTTTGCTCCTGTTGGAAGTGCTTAGTTCCTTTTCATGTTTTCATCCGTTACCTTTTTTATTTTTATTCTTATGTAAGAAACTCATTGGAATTTTCAATAGTGACTTGCCACTGTTTGGATGTGTTCACTCGGCATAACTGAATCATTTCTATCGAGCAGGCAAATAATTAACAAAAATGATGCTGAAGTATACATTACCTAAGTGGCATGCTCCCTGCTATATTGTACTGTACTACACTCTTAAAAAATGTTTGCACTCGCATTTTGCCTGGACATCTACGTCTAATCCACTAGAATGATTTCTGGGCAAAGCCAGAATTCATTGCGATTGTGATCAAGCGGAGTAGCCACTCACACAGATGAAGCTTCGCAATTTAGATAATCTATTTTCTCTAGAGAATTAACAATTTTGTTGAGTAGCATCTGATTTACAAATGAATGTCCCGAGTCTTTTTTTTGGCTGAGAGGAGTAAATGTTTTTTAATTTATGTCATTACAACGTTCTAAGAGAGTTTCACAGCAGAAGCCTCCATCCAAGAAGGTAATCTTCTAAAGTTACTCTTCTGACCAAATTATTATTTACTTTGGATTTCTTGATACATTTGGTTTGGAGTTATTTTTTGTTGTTGTGCATGCTTAGTTTGCCCCCAAAGGAAAGGATTGTATGTGAACTAAATTTTTGTTGAGATCTTGGATGTGTGTGCGCGCTTCTATTTAGTAGATTTCTACCTTGGTCTGACATAGCATATCATATTCCCTAGAGGTAAATAAATAAAGGAGTTTATTAGAATATCTCATTAAAGTTTATAATTAGTTTTATATCATGCTAGAACTGTATTAAGAGGAAACATTAATACATGTGTGGTATATAAACAACCAGGTCCTTGGCATGTATATGGATACGCTAGTTCATTGGTCGATCGATGATTGAGGTTTCCCAATCATAGGCATTTATGCCAATTGACAATGGAGTCATTTCATTGGGTGAATGAAAGTGATATACGTTACCCAATAGCGATCATTACAACGCGATCAAGTCACGAAGTTCACCGTTGTGATGATTAGGAAACGTGGTACTTATTCCTTAGACCGTGAGATAATAATCCTATCACTATCACCGGAGGATGCCTTGACTGTATCAACCGTCACACCGTAACAGGGTGATCATAGAGATGCATCTCAGGTATGCAAAGGTGATTTGTTGAGAAGTATGTATCAAGAAGCGGGATTTGCACCTCCGCGTGACGGAGAGATACTCTAGGCCCACTCTGTGAGTCTTCGTCCAAATAAGTTGCGCAGCATATGACTAGGTCATGGGGATGAAAGATCACGGAAACGAGTTGAATGAGACTTGATCGGTAACGAGATAGAACTAAGCATGGAGATGTTGGATGATCAGATCTCGGGCAAGTCAGTATCGCGATAGCAAAGGGAATGAGAATCTATGTTTATGGTTCAACGACAAAGTTATTTCGTGGAATGCACAGGGGTCATTATGGGCATCCCAGTCCCGCTGATGATCATTGATCAGAGAGGAGTCTCGATCATGTCTGGAGTGTTTCCGAACCGTAGGGTAACACACTTAAGGGTTTGACAACGCTAGGAGATCGTTCTGGTAGTGTCGGAATTATCGAAGATAGGAAAGGAGAGAATCGGAGGAGTACCGATGAAATCCAAAGGAGTATCAGAGTGATCCGAAAGGAGTTTCGGAGTCACGGGAATTTATATATGATGTGAATATATTAATTGGAGAATTATATATATTCATATATTGGTGAAAATAAATTCAATAATGTATAAATAATTAATCTGAGAATTAAATATTTATATATTATAATAAATAAATTAAAGAATAGATAAATATATTAGTTGGAGAATTATATATATATATTTATTGATTTAATAAAATATTTATTAATTAAAAAGGTTTTAATTGAGGCAAAGGGGTGGGTGGGCCACATGGGGCCCATGGCCACCACGGCAGCCCCATGGCTGGCCGCACCCCCACCCCTCCCCTTTGTTTAGTCCCACGTGGGGGAGCTAACAAGGAGGGGAGCCCTATTCCACCTATATATATGGGTGCCACGTGGTGATTTTAATTAAGCCAAAAATTGGAGAAAATCCAATAAATCCCATGACACCTCCCGCCACCTCTCTCGTACCCCGTGGCCCCAAGTAAGGGCCGTGCACGAGAGGGAAATCTTCCCCGCAACACGCCGTCGTGCTGCCGGAATTCCGCCAGAAGATCTACTTCCGCAACCTCGGTGGGATCGGAGGGACCGGAAGTCATCGTCATACACCGTACGTGTGTGAGTACTCGGAGGTGCCATTGCGGCACCGGTCGTTGATACGTCTGAAACGTATCTATAATTTTTGATTGTTTTATGCTACTTTTATGCCTTTGACACTTGTTTTTATATTAAGTTTATGATTTATTTGGACTAAGCTATTAATAGTTCCAAAAGTGCAGAATGTTCTTGTTTTACACTTTGATGTGTAGGAATAACTTGGAAATTGGTAAAAACGCAAAAGGAGACTTGTTGGAGGTGGACTCTGTCTTTCCTGAAATCTGTCCCTTCCAATAGATTTCAGATATCGTCAGTTTGAGCCCTGAAGACAACGTCAAATGAAGATCCCACAACGGACAAAGTTGTGGGAAATTTCCATAGCTTTCATATAAGACCAAGAAAAGCCCAATCGGAGGTCCGTAGCTCCGGGAATCCCTGTTTTACTGAAGGCCAAATATCTGATTACAGGATTTCGAAAGTTGGTGACGTGATTGACTCCAACTCTTACGAAACTTGGAGGATTCGACCAAGCCACGACTTTGGGACCTCATTAAGGATGCGAGGGGTCCCTAGGAAGGTTCTAGAGGTGCCCAAGAGCCCTTGGATCAAGGGGCCATCAATCGGAAGGCCGGGAAGCATTGTCTGCACCTATTTTTTTTTTAGAAATGGGGAGTTACCCTAGCCTCTGCATCGAAAAGATGCATACGGCTATTTTATTTCATTTATTCAACATAGTTGGCAAAAAGACTTACAAACAACAATCATACAAACTGAAGCCGCCAGACAGTGACAAATCACCACAACTAGTACAAACGATAGAGTAGACAACGAGGCCTTATTCCCCGGTCACTGCCATCATCGACTCCTCGGTCAACTCCAAAGATAGCGCCTTGTGCGCACGCTCCGGACATCGCCTCCGCCATCTTCTGCCCACCCATCTCTAGCGTGTAGATCGAAATGAAGACTCTCGCCAAACCTGTCGTCGATGCCACCATGGCACCAGACGGCTCACCCACCCTGCGCGAGTCCACCATACCACAACCGTCGTTGGGTCTCCGCTGCACCACGCCGCCAAGATCCGCCGTCGTCGTCGTAGATGAAATCCGCTCCACCAGCAGCCATCTCCAGGCGTCCCGTGTTCCAAAATGATGCCCTCAAGAGGGAAAACAACACCGAGGGTGCCGCCATCATCCGATCCAGGTAAATTCAGATCTAGGGTTTCCCCCGGAACTCTAGGCAGGGAGGCGGGTGATTCGCGGCGATGAAACCTTCAAAAAGGTAACGACACCCACGAGTGCCGTGATCATCGGCCTGAGCCCGGCTTGCACCGGCCGACCTCCTCGCCTCCTTGTTCCGTCGACAACATCCGTTTCAGGCCGAAGCCAAACCCGGAGACTCGCCGGAATCCAATCCATGTGCCGCATCCCAAGGGCCGAGCCATGGAGGCAGGAGGTCACCTCGTCGTCCCAGATGCTGTTGATCTTCCCGGAGAAGACCACCACGTCGTCCGTCACACGGCCACAGAAGAGCAGCCGCGCCGTGGCGCCGGCGCCTGCGCCACGTCCAAGCCCTAGGGCACCACCCGCGCCGTTCCCTTGGAGCTAAGAGACGAGAGGAGCCCCGCCGCCGCCGGCACCAGCCAGGCTTTGCCCGGATGTGCCCCTGGCAGCGGCGAGGGATGAGTGGGAGAGGGAGGGAGGGCTGGCGACGCGGTACAGACGAGAGGGATGAGGGGGGAGCTATATAAAGAAACCCTATACCACGTTTGGATGATATGCTTGATTATAGGGCTATTAATAATATCACAATTCATTATAGACACCCTATACCACGTTTGGATGATATGCTTGAGGAGTTGAGTGGTTCTACCATGTTTTCTAAAGTTGATTTGCGTAGTGGTTACCACCAGATTCGAATGAAGTTAGGAGATGAATGGAAAACAACTTTTAAAACTAAGTTCGGTTTATATGAGTGGTTAGTCATGCCTTTCGGTTTAACTAACGCTCCTAGTACTTTCATGAGATTAATGAACGAAGTTTTACGTGCTTTCATTGGACGTTTTGTGGTGGTTTACTTTGATGATATACTCATATACAACAAATCTTTGGAGGACCATTTGAATCATTTGCGTGTTGTTTTTGATGCTTTGCGTGCTGCACGTTTATTTGGTAATCTTGAGAAGTGCACCTTTTGCACCGATCGAGTTTCGTTTCTTGGATATGTTGTTATAGCGCAGGGCATTGAAGTGGATCCTGCCAAGATTGAGGCGATTTCGAGTTGGCCGACTCCGCTAACGGTCACCCAAGTGAGGAGTTTCCTTGGCCTCGCTGGGTTCTACCGGCGTTTTGTCAAAGATTTTGGGTCTATTGCAGCGCCGCAGAATGAGCTTACAAAGAAGGACGTGCCCATTGTTTGGGGCGATGCACAACAGGATGTGTTCTTGATGTTGAAAGATAAGTTAACCCATGCGCCCCTACTCCAACTTCCTAATTTTGATAAGACTTTTGAGCTTGAATGTGATGCTAGTGGAATTGGGTTGGGAGGTGTGTTGTTACAAGAGGGAAAACCTGTTGCATACTTTAGTGAAAAATTGAGTGGGCCTAGTCTGAACTATTCTACTTATGATAAGGAATTATATGCTCTTGTTCGGACTTTAGAAACTTGGCAACATTATTTATGGCCCAAAGAATTTGTTATACATTCTGATCATGAATCTTTGAAACATATTCGTAGTCAAGCTAAACTGAACCGTCGACATGCTAAGTGGGTTGAATTTATTGATTCTTTTCCTTATGTTATCAAACACAAGAAGGGTAAAGATAATGTTATTGCTGATGCTTTGTCTCGACGTTACACTATGCTTTCACAACTTGACTTCAAAATTTTTGGGTTAGAGACCATCAAAGATTTGTATATGCATGATGCTGATTTTAAAGAAGTGGTGCAGAATTGTAAGGATGGTAGAACATGGAACAAATTCGTCCTTAGTAATGGATTTGTGTTTCGTGCTAACAAGCTATGCATTCCAGCTAGCTCCGTTCGTCTTTTGTTGTTACAGGAGGCGCATGGAGGAGGACTAATGGGACACTTTGGCATAAAGAAGACCGAGGACGTACTAGCCGCACATTTCTTTTGGCCAAAGATGAGACGAGATGTTGAGCGTTTTGTTGCTCGCTGCACTACTTGCCAAAAAGCTAAGTCACGACTTAATCCTCATGGTTTATATATGCCTTTACCTGTACCTAGCGTTCCGTGGGAGGATATATCCATGGACTTTGTTTTGGGTTTACCTAGAACAAAGAAGGGGAGGGATAGCATATTTGTTGTTATGGACAGATTTTCTAAGATGGCACACTTTATACCATGTCATAAAACTGATGATGCTGCTAATATTGCTGATTTGTTCTTTCGTGAAATCATTTGTTTGCATGGTGTGCCAAATACAATTGTTTCAGATCGTGATAGTAAATTTCTTGGCCACTTTTGGAGATGTTTATGGGCTAAGTTGGGGACTAAACTGCTTTTTAGTACTACATGTCACCCTCAAACTGATGGACAAACTGAAGTTGTTAATAGAACTTTGTCTACTGTGCTTAGGGCTGTTTTAAAACAGAATTTGATATTGTGGGAAGAATGTTTGCCTCATGTTGAATTTGCTTATAATCGTTCGCTGCATTCTACCACTAAAATATGCCCTTTTGAGATTGTGTATGGTTTTATACCTCGTGCACCTATAGATTTATTGCCTCTTCCATCTACTGTGCAAAATAATCTTGATGCTACACAATGTGCTAAATTGATACTAAAATTACATGAGACAACTAAAGAAAACATTGCACGCATGAATGCTAAGTATAAATCGTATGGAGATAGAGGAAGAAAGCATATTGTGTTTGATGTTGGGGATCTTGTTTGGTTGCATTTGCGCAAAGATCGCTTTCCTGATTTGCGCAAGTCCAAGTTAATGCCACGAGCTACTGGTCCTTTTAAGGTGTTAGAGCGTATAAATGATAATGCATATAAACTTGAGTTGCCTGCAGACTATGGGGTTAGTCCCACATTTAACATTGCATATTTGAAGCCCTACTTCGGTGAAGAAGATGAGGTTGTGTCGAGGACGACTTCAATTCAAGAAGGGGAGGATGATGAGGACATCCCAACTACAGTTACAACCACTAGTCCTACCACTGCACAAATACAAGGACCTATTACTCGAGCTCGTGCACGTCAACTAAATTATCAGGTACTTTCGTTTCTTGGAACTATTCCAAATTTACATGAGAATATGCTACTGCCTAAAACTGATGTGTTTGTTACACTTAGGAATAATGGACCTAGCGAGGAGTTGATGGACAAGTATTGGAGCATGATCGTCCATGGAGATGGCAGCAAGCATACGAGGGTTGAAGATGACGCCACACATGGAGATTCGAGGGTTGTGAAGCCACTATAAGGGAACATGAAGTCATGGACGAAATATTCAAAGATCACACTTCATATTTTCGTCCATAGCATTATATGGTGCTGCGTCACCTCTATTTTTGGGCCAGGCCCATGTATTTTTGAGATACCTTTTCATAGGCTGTTTTTAGAGTCCGTATTGACGGGGAAGCCGACTTAGGAAGGAATTTGGCCCCCTTTCCAAGGCTGCATGAATTTCCCCTAAGTTTCCCTATAAATACCCCCCAAGGTCATCACTTTAGGGTTTGGGTTTTGTTTAGTCAAAAGTTAGCTAGCCGTCGCTGCAACTTAGCCGTACTTCGTTTGTGCCAGATCGGCCGGACAAAGACCGCTCTTCGGAACCCCACTTTCATCTATAATCATTCATATTCGCGATATTCAGATTGCCAATTCATTGTTCTTGCTTGTTCTTCGATTGCCTGCAGGAATAGACCTTAGTTGGTTTGGTCGATTGTGCTTCGTCGCTGTCATAAACCTTCCCAGAGTTGGTGTAGCGATTGCTAAGGCGCAGCATCCTCGCACGTTTGTAGTCAGATCGTCAACGTCGACGCCACCCAAATCGATATTTATCATCTCATCGAAAAAGATCGGACACCTCTGCCTCTATCAAGTGGTATCACCTATATAAAGAGAGGAAACCCTAATTTTGGGGGCAGCCACCAAAATCCACGAATTTGCCTCCCCCTTGGCTCCCATCTATAAGGGGGAGGGCTCCTCTAAAGCACCAAGAAGCCATGGAGGAAGGGGGTTAGGGGGCGGCGCTCCCCCTAGCCGGCCGGCCGCCGCCGGCGCCACCCGTGCCGCCTCCGCCTTGCCCTTTCCTCCATGGCCGCCGTCTTCACCGCAATCTCCATCGCCAATTCCTCCTTGTATACAGTGGTCCACTCTCCCACAAACCTCTGTACCCCTCTATGTAAACATGGTGTTTGATGCTATAAAGTATTATCCAATGATCTATGTCATGTTTGTGTAGTTCTTTTTGTCATATGGTTGAATTATTGAATATGTTTGGTTGATTTGAGTTGTATGTCGATATGGTACAGTCCTATGGTGCCCGTTATATATTTATGTGCACATTGATCACATCATAGGGTTTGTAGTACGTGAAGGAGGCCAAGGGGTAGGGCTGCCGGAGTGACAGAAACCTAAACCCCATCCCGGTTTTTGACATTGTATGGGATAAAGAGGACCGTATGATCTTAATGCTACGGTTGGATTTTACCTTAATGAATGCTTGCTAATGTTCCAATCATATAGTACATGTAATCACAAGTAGTTAAGAACGTGTATGCTTTACCTCTCCCACATAGAAAACTGCATCGAAGACAATGAATCGAGTAGCTTCACTAATTAATTATGGACAATTCCGCCACGCCTTCCACCAGTTTTCCAAACTCATGGTTCTGTTACATTATGTCACTTTATGTTACCTTATTGCTGCAGCAACTAACATTTACTTCCTTGTTCTTTATTATCTTGCAAAGCTATTCTCTCATACCCGTATTGTTAGTCTAGTTTTATTTCCTAGATAATGCAAACGTTTAGTGCGCGTAGAGTTGTATCAGTGGTTGATAGAACTTGAGAGAATACTTATCCTACCTTTAGATCCTCGTTGGGTTCGACACTCTTACTTATCGAAAAGGCTACACGCGATCCCCTATACTTGTGGGTTATCAAGACCTTTTTTAGCGCCGTTGCCGGGGAGCAATAGCGTGGGGTAGATATTCTTGTGTGCACTTGTTTGCTTTATCTCTAAGTAATTTTTACTTTCAGTTGTAAGTTGTTTTCTATCTTTTTTTCCGAATTGGGGTTGCTACGTTGTGCTAGCCGCACAAGCACGGGCAAAGTCGTGTGGTGGGTGTGCTCTTCTGTTTCAAAAAGAGAAGTGATTGGAAAAAGGTGCAATGGTTAAGTGGGGGTCGACCTTGACACTATTAGGAAACTAGCTATAGGTGGCATGCCTTTTAGTGGCGCACCAAAATTTCATGCGCCACAGAAATATTTTCTGTGGCGCACCAAATGCCATGCACCACTAAAATCCTACAATTCTGTGGCGCACCAGGTGCTCATGCGCCACTAAAAAGTGGAATTCTCTGGCGCATCTTGTCTCATGCGCCACAGAAATATGGTGGGGCCCTCCTCTAATGATTAAGTTTCAACATTCTGTGATGCACGGGACAAAATGCGCCACACAAAACTGGCATTCTGTGGCGCACGGGACAAAATGCGCCACTGAAATTTGGCACTTAGCCAAAAATACAAAACGCCCGCACCAACCGCTCTCTCTCTCTCTCTCTCTCTCCATTCCCAAACCAAGAAACCCTAACCCCTATCTCCTCCGCTCAGAGGCGGCGCCCCAAATCCAAATTGGATCCCTCCGCGCTCTGAGACGCCGCTGCCTCTTGCGTGTGCTTGTCGCCGGGAGCGTCACCGCTAGACTCTTTCCTTCGCCATCGCCGCCTCGCCGCGGGCGTGGGCACGGGTGCGGGCATCTTTGATTTCGCCGCGGCTTTCTCCGACGCCGGGGTCATCACCGGCATGAGGAAGTAGATCTTGCCCTTCTGCAGCTCGGCATTTGGCGGCAGGATGACGGGCTTCTGGATGACGATCCCGCCGCCGCCATCGGCGGGGCAGGTGGACGGCGGCTTCCGGAGGACGTGCTTGGGGTAGGCCTTCATGATCTCGCCGGCGAGCACGGGCTCCCTGATCTCCTCCACCCGGCCGTTGGAGTGCACGATCCGCACCACGTCCAGCGCGCCGCACTGCAGGATGCACACGATGCAGCACCGGATGGTCTCCATGGATGAGCTCGTCGACGGCGACCGCGTCGGGCGAGGACACAGCGAGCGCGTCCCCTACCATGGCCATGGTGAGCCGGGCCTTCCGACGACAGCGACGGCATGGCGGCGACACATCCCTGACCACGGTGCCTGCGGTGGCGGCGTACAACGACGTATACGACTTTGTATACATTGTATTTTGTATTTTTTTAACTGAAAAAGTCTATCTGTGGCGCACGGCGGTGGGTGCGCCACAAAATCTTGATCTTTTTGTGGCGCATCTTCCCCGTGCGCCACAGAATTTCAATTTAGTGGTGAGCATTTTGTGGCGCACCCACCATGCACCACAGTGCGCCACAGAATGCTGAAAGTGGTGCGCCACTGATAGCCTATTTCCTAGTAGTGTGAACACTTGTGTTCATGCCTATGAAACCAAAGCAAGTTTTTCCATGGAAGCTTTTCAGCTAGAAACATGTATATATTGTGTATATACCACTGTAATATAAAAATAAAATGTATATATGTCCTTTAGTTTATTTATGATGCAAGTTTGTTGTTTTGCTGTCCAGAAACAGATTCTATGTGCCTCACTGTAGAAAATCTATAAAATCTCCAGAGCGTGATCTTTTTCTGGAAATTTTGACAGAAAAGCTTATACTTTTATTAGTTTTGACTTTTCTGATTTGAGCTACGTAGGTGCCACTTAAAAATCGATCTTTCCTGACTATTCAGTTTTGGCAGATTTCTGTCTTTATTTAATATTGTACTTAAGTGTTCTTAGCTTCTTGAGTTATCGACGGACAAAGGAATATTTGAACAATTTCGTATATATAGTCGCTAATGTTGAATAAAGATTATGAAACTTTTGCCAATGTTTGAACATGAGTGGATTTTATTTAACAAGTACTAACCCGACTAATGAGTTTTGTGAAGTTTTATGTGGATATAGTCTATAAGATCCAATCAATATGGTGATATGAGACGAATGATAAGACACAAGAGCTCAAGCTTGGGGATGCCCAGGGGCACCCCAAGAACATATTTAAGAAGATACAACCATTTAAGCTTGGGGATGCCCGAGGTATCCCTCCTTATTCATCAACGTATATTAGGTTGTGTCGTTCATGATCTATATTACTCATATTGTGCTTATATAATAATTGTATGTATGTGGACTTTTGCAAGAATTTTTATTGTGACAGCTATATTATTAAAAAAAATTATGATGCTACTTAAAGTTATTTTGAGAGAGGAAAACATGGTTCTAAATATCTCAATAGTGTTTAGTCTCCTCTCTTTATGTTAAAAGTTTTGAAGTTGCATTTGTTTTTCCTTCCTATGCTAGTCACATTATGTTTGAATGATTTCTTTTCTTACAAGATTCCTATGCATAGGAAGAGGGTTAGATTTAAATGTGTTTGATATTTACTCCTTGACGCTCTTCTTATTGTTTCAACTCTTAATCTTATGAGAGCATCATTAAAATAAGTCTGGCTAAAAGGCATTAAAGAAAAGTGCTCATGGGAGGCAAACCATTTTATTCTTACTTTCTGTTTCTTTTTGTTTTTCTTTGTGTTTGGGTGTTGTTACCTCTGTATCAACTCCCTTGTATTCTTTTCGTTTTGGTTTTTGTGCCAAGAATAGCCTCTAATGAGAGAAAAGTTAAATTTTTGAGTTGCTGTCCAGAAACAGATTTCTATCTGTCACCGTACGAAATTCTAAAAAATCACAGAACGTGATCTGGATCTGAATTTTTTTACAGTAAGCATCATGGTTTTTTCTAACTTTCATTAGTTTGAAGTTTTCTGATTCGAGGTGTCCTAGTATTCCGAAAAAAATCATCTTTCACTCTGTTCTGTTTTTGACAGATTCTGTCTTTGATTCTTGCATTACTTCTTTTACGGGCAAAGTGGAGTTCTTTTGATCCCGGAGCATCACTTAGATCTTTGTGGCAGTAGCTAATGTTTAGGAACAAGTGAATATAATTTGTTAAGTGAGAACCGATGGTGGATTATTTTGCTTGAGGACTAACCCTCTAATGAAGTTTATTAGAAGTTTTGTGTAAAGGAAGTTTTCAAGTATTCAAGAGCAAAGTGATGAAGGAAGATCAAGAAGGGATAAAAACTCAATCTTGGAGAGGTTCCCATGGACCTCCTCTGAAATATATAAGAAGTCACAAGCGTCTAAGCTTGGGGATGCCCAAGGCATCCCCTTCTTCATCGACAATCATCAGTTTTCACCCGTGGTACTATATTTTTATTGCTTCACATATTATGTGCTATTCTTGGAGCGTCGGTTTGTTTTTACTTTCAGTTTATTTTTGTTTTTCCCTCTGGTCTTTTAGCTTTCCAAAAATAAAGTACCAAGTTTTACCCATTTAGTTTTAGTTGATGCATATTTAAGGTTTTTTTTTCCGGTTTTCAGCATCTGCTGCTCACTGCGTGATTTTTCATATTTTACTGGTAATTCTAAAAATCACGAACATTTAACAGATTAAGTATCATATAATCCTCTGCACGTAAAAAAATTGGAAAAAATTCCTGACATGATTAAGTGTACTTAAAAATTGCGTTTTCCAGCTGCTATTTTTCGGGACAGATTTTGACTTCTGTTGTAAGAGTGGCCTCTTTGCATTTTCATTTGATTCTTTTTGGATCCTACCTTTCATTTAGAAGTTGGCCACTTCAGCAACCTCTCTGTAAAATGAAAACAAAATTTGATTAGGTTTAATGGCAGCACATTGGAAATATTATCTATTGCACTAATGTCTAACCGCAGAAAAGAATGAGAGAGTTTTTGTGTTGAAGTTTTGTCACAGGAAATGAAGGAACACCGAACTGAGAAATATCCAAGGATGGTCAAAGCAATAAGCTTGGGGATATCTCCGCATCCCTCTACATCAACAATCACTCGGTTTGCAAACCTTCAAATTTTGTTTTTGAGCAAAGGAGCGTCTGTATCTTATTACTTATTTGTCTTAGTATCAAAACACTGTTTACATAAATGAGCCGATTGTCATATATTTTATTTATCCCCTGTTTGGATAGTTGATTGGGAGTTTATTTGGTTGTTGGATTACTTGTTGAAACTTAAAAATGATGTGTGAATAATATTGTTTAGAAATTTGTGTTTTTCTTATGATTAGTATCAATTTGTTAATAATTAGGAGTGCCTAATATGTTATTTTTTATGTTAACATGCATTGTTTTACTCATAAGATGGTATGGTAGTGTGGTATCCTCCTCCGAATAATTCATGTTGGATTGACTTGCACATGTTTACACATGATTGACCAAAAGAAAGTCCCACGCCTCGTTGAACTTTTTGCCTCAAAGTATTGATGTCACTTTTATGCCTTGTTTAATATTGATTTGTCGCGAAGCTTGATTATGACAAGTATTGCTCTCCTTGTTGTTGCTTTCTAGTCTTTTGCTAGCCTTCACCCGTACTGAGCGGGAATGCTGCTCGTGCATCCAAAATCCTTAAAACCAGTCTTTCCAAAGCGTCCACCATAAATTCCTATATGTGGTATTTCCTTGCCACTCCAAGTAAATTTGTCATGTGCTACCTTTAAAATTTTCAAAATGCTCCTTTTTGTGCCTCTATTTTTAGCTCATGAGGAAGCAGTAGCGAAGCTAGATATAACATGTGACAAGCAAGGTCATTTCCCCCTTTCACCCGGTGTTGATGGTTCACATCCTCACTTAAATTTACCCGAGAGCGGCTTAAGCAAAATATAAATATAACTCACCATTCTCCTCCGCACAATGAAAATCTGAGAAATCAGCTCAAACATTGGTTAGTGGTGAAACAAAGGAGAAAGAGGAATGTACTCGTTCCTCTAAAACCATCCGCTCTCACAAGTCTAAAAGCCTTGCTTGAAATGGGGGACTAGCTAGTTTCTTACTGTGAAGTCGTTGACGAAAGCATGCATATCTCAAAACTGTTTTACTTTTGTTGAAAAATAAAAATAAAAATATAAAAAGCTCTAGCACATGCATGACTAATCCCTGCTCCCCTCTCCAAAGGGCATGTCTTTTATTTTTACGTTGAGTCACCATATCTTTCTTTGAGCACTTCTTCGAGAGCATAGTTGTCATTCTTAGTGTAATGTGCTTTGTTGCAAAATACTATTAACTAAGTTATAGCTGTGATGTTTCTATCTTTGATATCTTTGTTCTAGTCTCCACTTGAACTTCGGAGGTGCTCTGCATTTATGTTTTGCAGTATCAGAAAGGGCAAGCAGGATACCACTCTATCATGTTTTATTATGATCATTACAATCTTGCTTGATGTTTATAAAATTCATATTATGAACTCTTAGTTCGTTGATATCTTTTCATTAGATAACATGGTTGCTAAAGTTTTATTATCTATACATCATTTATCATGCAATTGTTAAAAACGTGATAAAGCATTCAACATTAAAAATTAATTTTTTATCTTTCACCTACTCGAGGATGAGCAGGAATTAAGCTTGGAGATGTTGATACGTCCGAAACATATCTATAATTTTTGATTGTTTCATGCTACTTTTATGCCTTTGACACTTGTTTTTATATTAAGTTTATGATTGATTTGAACTAACCTATTAATAGTTGCAAATGTGCACAATGTTCTTGTTTTCCACTTTGATGTGTAGGAATCACTTGGAAATTGGCAAAAACGTAAAAGGAGACTTGTTGGAGGTGGACTCTGACTTTCCTGAAATCTGTCCCTTCCAATAGATTTCCGAGATCGTCAGTTTGAGACTTGAAGACGACGTCAACTGAAGATCTCACAACGGACAAAGTTGTGGGAAATTTCCATAGCTTTCATTTAAGCCCCAAAACAGCCCAATCGGAGGTCTGTAGCTCCGTAAATCCCTGTTTTACTGAAGGCCAAATATCTAATTACGGGATTCCAAAAGTTGGTGACGTGATTGACTCAAACTCTTACCAAACTTGGAGGATTCGACCAAGCCACGACTTTGGAACCTCATTAAGGATGTGAGGGGTCCCTAGGAAGGTTCTAGAGGTGCCCAAGAGTACTTGGATCAAGGGGCCATCAATCAGAAGGCCGGGAAGCATTGTCTCTACTTATATAAAGGGAGGAAACCCTAATTTTGGGGGCAGCCACCAAAAGCCACGAATTTGCCTCCCCCTTGGCTCTCATCTACAAGGGGGAGGGCTCATCTACAGCACCAAGAAGCCATGAAGGAAGGAGGTTAGGGGGCGGCGCTCCCCCTAGCCGGCCGGCCGCCGCCATGCTCCGCCGCCACCCGTGCCGCCTCCGCCTTGCCCTTTCATCCATGGCCGCTGCCTTCACCGCCATCTACATCACCAATTCCTCCTTGTATACAGTGGTCCACTCTCCCACAAACCTCTGTACCCCTCTATGTAAACATGGTGTTTGATGCTATAAAGTATTATCCAATGATCTATGTCATGTTTGTGTAGTTCTTTTTGTCATATGGTTGAATTATTGAATATGTTTGGTTGATTCGAGTTGTATGTCGATATGGTATAGTCCTGTGGTGCCGGTATTTATGCGTGCATGGATCACATCATAGGGTTTGTAGTATGTGAAGGAGGCCGAGGGGTAGGGCTGCCGGAGTGACAGAAACCTAAGCCCCATCCCGGTTTTTGACATTGTATGGGATAAAGAGGACCGTATGATCTTAATGCTACGGTTGGATTTTAGCTTAATGAATGTTAGTAGTTGTGGATGCTTGCTAATGTTCCGATCATATAGTACATGTAATCACAAGTAGTTGAGAACGTGTATGCTTTGCCTCTCCCACATAGAAAACTGCATCTGATGCATGTAAAATGCATACATGAACTTTGCATTATAATACTCATATTTCAATCATATTTGCATCATATAACGGTTATATCATTGTTTTATAATGATTTTGGGAAGATTTCACAGTTTTCCTATTTTTCTGGAATTAACCCTGCACTGGCAGAAAATCCTATTTTCTATATTTTGATGTTTTAGGGATCCAAACGATGACCAATTGACCTGAAAATTTACGAGGATCATTTTTTGGAAGGAAGAAAGCGTAGGAGCGAAGGAAGCGAACAAACGGAGACCCGAGGGCCAAAAGAGGTGGGCCCACGTGGCCAGATTCCTTGGCCACGTGGGACCCCCCATCTTGGGCCTCGTGGCTCCGATGCCGTCCGTTTTCGTCCCCGTGGCTTCGACTTGACCTAAAACCGAGTATAAAAATAGTCCCCCGAGGAGTTTCGGGAGGAGGCAGCGGAGAAACACAAAACCATGAAACAGAGAGTCAGAAGGCTGCCGCCGGAGAAGATCGGAGGGGGGAAACGCCGCCGAATCACATCCGGAGGGCTCCACCCCCCTCCGGCGTGTTCATCATCAAAATCTACAGCAAGATCATCTCCATCTCTCCACTGTAAACTCTTGGCATATACTATTCCCTTGATCTATTGTGTCTCCCCATCTATGTTTGAGAAGTGATTGGTACATGGCAATAGTGAAATAGTTCGTTGTTTGATTGCATAAAAGTTTTGTTATCTTTTATGATTGTCCTTATGTATAATATATGAGTGCACGCATATGTTGGGGAATGCATGTAAGGTGATCACCGGTAATGTAATGGAGTGAGGGAGACTTGGGAGGACATGTAAACCTGAGACCGAGTCATGAAGTTACTTTATTGGGGGATATACATAGGGGACCTTAGAACTTAAGGCTATGGTGGGACTTTTATGTCTTAATAAATCTTGTGCAGTCATTTACTTGGCCATAAGAACCATAATAAGGGGTTTTAGTTCATTCACTTGGCCACACCTATTTATGGCTCCTTCCTAGAAGAAACAATTAAGACTGAAACATGTGCTTCACTAATTGTGACAACCACATGAATGAAATAACAATTGCTAGAACATTTGCTCCCTTGAGATATTTGCTACTTGCTACTTTGAGAAACTTGCTTGAGAAAACTACTGAGAGAAACTTGCTCTAAGAAACTTGCGTTCGAAGCTTGATTGAGAAACTTGTTACTAGATAAACCCATTCCACATCACTTGCTTTCATTAGTTAGTTCTTTTCATATTTCAACTGTAGTGCCCTTGCTTAGAAAAGCAATGACATTCTGTGAAATATGCTATTCCCTGGATCGAGTATGGATAGCAATTCACAAATAGATGTAATACCATGCATCAATGTCAAATAATTATTACATCGCGAGATCCATAAATAAAATATTCTTTACAAATTGCATAGCCAAAGGCTAGCTTCAATGCAAAGTTTGGCAGCGGAAACATAAGTAGCACAGAGAGCTTCATCATCTTCATGTGCCACTGGCATACATGTTGGTTGCAAGCTCGAAAGGTAGACGTCCTCACTCGTCATCGTAAAAACCTGCAACATTAACGTTGCAGCCCAGGGAATTTGGGTCAATACCTGTGACAGGCCGGCAAGTGATACTTTGGTGGAATATAAAATGGCAAGTCTAATACTATATGCTTATCTGGCTGGTGGAGTTCAAGGCTATTGCGTAAAGCAAATTTTGTCCTCCTTTTCATAAACATTGTATTCTCAACTTTTCAATATGAGACACACCCATGGAACGCATCCAAGGTCTCATATACCCGAGTTCACCCATTAAATTTTATTATGAAATTGGAATGAGGAGATTTTCCATCGACATCCTTGTCCAGCTGCTCAGAATTGTCCGTAACCGGGGACACGGCTATGATCATAGTTTTACACTCTCGAGAGGTTGTGACACTTTCACCACGAGACTTCATCAACCCATTCTGTCCTTGACCTTCTTGAAGTGAAAAGGAAAGGTGAAGATGAAGACGAGACCTTTGGGAAACAGTCCCCTGTTCCTCAGACAGACCCATACAAGACATTCATCCGCTGAGAACTGTCGGAATCAGGTTCCTAGAACTTACTTAGTCAAGGCAGAGCCATAATACCAAGTGGCTGCACTGGAAGCAATCTAAACTTGGAGTGACTTAAATCTCTTTGTTCCTGGGTGGCCGTTCACAAGTGCACGTACTCAGTTAAAACCATGGAAATGGCCCTGAGCAGCCACTCAACTTTGACCACCAATAGAGCAAAACCAATTGCCACCCAGGTAGTTCATTAACTTAGTAGAGTTTTTATCCTTTCGTACTACAATAAAACATTTCAGCATAGCAGTTCTAACTTCTACCAAGCGAATGGGTTCCTAAATCAACAGGAATAAAGGGTGATGTACTAAACAGGTCTGCATAGCAATATAGTATTACACCTATCATGCGTACTACTGAAATAGTCTACCATGCAAATATAATAAAATAGTAGGTCTTTCATGAAAGGGTGTATGCACTTGCCTTTTGGAACTTGTCGTTGCTCACACACTCTTTTTCAACGTAGCTCATAGCTCTCCGTTCAATCTATACAATACAAACATATGGCAATAAGCAACAATACAACAATCCAAATAAACAAACATAACAACAAACATGGGTAGAAACAAACATATCAAGGTTGGTGGTCCAGGTTTCAATACATGATCCCATATGCAAAAAGAATCAATGCATTAGGTTTGGGGTTTGCCATTTGGGTCAGGGGTTGGTCTGAAATCAAAATGAAAAGGTTGAATGGGTGTTTCAAAGGTTCCAAGGATTGGTTTTGATCAAAGTGATCACACAAAGGAGTTGGTCAAAAGAGCTTTAAAATCATTTTGAAACTATGGTTTGCAAAACATTAACATTTAAATGGCCTTTGGCACACTTTCAATGTTTATGTTTCAAAAAGTGGTAGCTAGGTATGGCTTTGGTCTCTCTGGACAAGGACAACTATTTGAGGAAGTTTTCTAAAAGAAAACAAATTAAAAGGATTTATAGAAATTAAACTATATCAGAAATACTCCAAATTGAGTTTCTGATTTTGAAATCATTTTAAAATTACCAAAAATTAATTATAACAGTGGGTCATGTCATGCATGTTCCAAGGTTTCCAGAAATATTTTATTTGCAAAAATTGGACTTATAGATTTAAAACTATGCCAAATTTACTCAAATGACTCATTTGAAATTTGAATAAATTTGGATTTGTTACACTGAAAACTAACAGTGCCAAAAGATTCTACAAGTCCAGAGCTTTTCAAAAAGATAAAATTTGTTGAATTTGGCCAAAGGGTTTAAAAGTTATAAAGGTTTGAAGTTGCAGGGACTTTTCTGTAAAACTGCCATTTAAAACAATTCGGAAACTTCACAGAAATTCCTAAAACACGTGGATCTGACTGGGTGCTGACTGGCCTGCTGACTAGGCGCTGACTGGATCTGACGTGGCTAAACCTTATTCGTCCGTACCTCTTCAGTTAAAGGATCTAATCCTGGCCGTTAGATCTAGATCGGAGGGCTCTAGATCTAGGGTTCGTGGAGCGGCTGCCGGAGTTACTCCGGTGACCTCAAACTGGCGGCGACGGCCACGGGCGTGCTCGCCGGCGACGATACAGACGGTACTAGGACGCACGGGTCATACCTACGAGCCCGTAATTGTAGGGCGAACTCGGTGGTGCTGGTTTTGAGTCCGGTGGGAGCCGGATACGGCCGCAATTTGTCGCCGGAGTTGCGGCGGCGGACGGCTCTGTCGGGTCGTTGATGAACTCGACGTTCCCGTGGTCGTTGGTCTCGCCGAAGTGGATGACGAGATGCGTCTTGAAGCGTAGAAGACGATGGCGAAGTAGAGGTGTCCCTCGCGTCGTGGAGCGGCCAGGACGAGCGGCCGGAGGTGCAGCAGCGGCGGCGATATCCTGTCGAGCTGGCGCTCGACGTTTAGGTGCAGGAAAGATCCAAAGTTGCTGTCACTGGGGTGCACAAGGGCGAGGGAAAAGACGACGGCCAAGAATCGGCGGCGGAAACTCACTGTGTCGGCCGGAAACGAAGAAAAACGACGGCGGACCGACGGAGCTCCGGCGGAGAAATTCCACAGCCTTGGGGCACGATTCGAAGGGGAGGGAGAGGGGAAAGAAGGAGGAGGTCGTGGGCTTCCAAGGGGCGTGCTCGGGGAGGCGAATGGTGCCCTTAATCGCGAGGAATCGAGGAGGGATCGACGGGAAGAAACTGCCATGGCTGTGTTGAAGACGCTGACGTCACTGTGGGTCCCACC
Organism: Puccinellia tenuiflora; assembly: GCA_012064385.1. Lineage (NCBI taxonomy): Eukaryota > Viridiplantae > Streptophyta > Magnoliopsida > Poales > Poaceae > Puccinellia > Puccinellia tenuiflora. Next base: position 155,899 of record QRDG01001158.1, read on the forward strand.
TGTCAGGTATTTCCTTTTTTTCTTTTCCCTTTTTCTGTTTTCTTTTATAACTTTTGATTTAAAGCTCCAAATCAAGTCAAATAAATTTGTAAAAATTTGTAAAATTCCAAATATTCAAAATAAACATTTAGGAACTATTTTTGGTCAAAACAAAATTACCAAAATACCCTTTTGGTCAAATTTGCCTTATATGGCTATTTGGGGATTTTCCAAATTAGGGTTTATAAATATCTCAAAATATTTAATTAAAAACCAGAGGATAATATGAGTAATATCATTCAAAATGATAACTCATTTTCATATTAAAATAATTTAGGATAAAACATTTTTATAAAACAAAGCTTGGAAGAGTATTTAAATTATTTCCACAAATGAAATAGGGTTTATAATATCCCCATATTATTTATTTTAAAACAATAAACCAAAGGGGAAAATACTATTTGAAAACCCCATTTAAATATTTTATTTCCAAGACTTTAAAATTGAGATAGGAAGATAAAGGAATATTTAATTTAAAATATAACTTTGAAGATGTCAAAACAATCTTCTATAAAAGCTTTTCTTGATTTTTGGAGACTTTATTTAATTATTAATAAAAGTTTTAAATTTTTGTGATTTTTACAACATTCCAAAATTTGGGATGTTACAAACCTACCACCCTTAAAAGGAATCTCGTCCCCGAGATTCGGAGAGGCTAGAAAGAAAGATGGGTTCGGTTATCCGGGTTTTAGGCAACTGGGTGGGCTACCACCCTTAAAAGAAACTTTTGTAGGCAGTCTTGAACTCTTTCCTTCGGGCTAGGGTCCATTGGGTTAGTCTTTAGGTCTCACTGGAGTCAACTATATCTTACACTCATGAAGTGCTCCATCTCCAATAGGTGGGTGTCTCTTTAGATAACTTCGGATACCATTCTCTTTAATGTGGCTTGACATATTACATCCTCATCCATGTGATGTCTCCGGAAATATTTCTTCTCTAGGTTGGCATCCTTCACTGCAAACAAAGCGTCATTTCTAACGAAACTCTCATGGTAGGTCAAAACTTTCATTGTTGGATCTCTTCTTCTTCACGAGAGTTGTGGTTTATCCTCACCGAATATCTTACGTTTCGGCAACTTTTGCCTCACATAGGGTTATAATATATTATCCTCCTATGGATCAGGCTTATCAACGTCGTCTCTCTTATAGGTATGTCACTCAGATTTATCAATCCAAATAGTGAAGGGAATAACATGAGTAGTAGGAATGGTGATCAGTCCATCCTGCACCCGTATCATTTCCTCAATATGTAGATAGGTAAATCACGTAAACTATCTCTCGGGCATCCTCACTTGTCTAACAGAAAGTTTCTCATCTGCAAGACAACCTGAACTAAACTATCGCTCCTTCAAACTATGGGGTTACGAAAACTCCTATACAGATTAGCTCACACTACACTTTTCTACTATCCTTCTCCTTGGGGAAAACACGCTTCCCATGTCGTCTTAGCTTGTCCATTTCAGTGCCGTGTCTTCATCCCTGATATGATGAACAGGCTTCACAGCAATATATAATTTTTTTTTCACAATAGGTTTCGTGTACTAGAGTCGCCACACGCTTCATTCATACTCACAAATTGTGGTTATTACATCGACATCACACCACTCTTACATCACAATACTTATTCTTCCACTTACATATAACTAGTGGCATTTATTACATCCTCAGAACATTTCCATTTACCATGGTCCTTCTTCCTGGCTAGACTCCTCATGAAAACTCAGTTGGTTTCTTGGCTTCTTGATTTAAACTGATATCTGATCCGCTTCTTTTCCGGTGTGGTGAGTGTGATAGCTTTACTAGCATGATCTATCTGACCTTCATACCTGGACATCCAGTCCTTGCCTATGACTATATCCAACCCTTGCAAGTCTAGCACAAACAACTCGCTTGGAAACTTGTGTGTCTCAATTTCCAAGGTCATGTTTTGGCATACCGCGTTTGCTGGTCTCTTCCCTTCTGTAGAGCTTACTCTGATGGGTCTTCTAATCCCTTGATAGGATACCTTATTTTTACTCACAAAGTCTTTTGATATGAATGAGTGTGTAGCCTCAGCATCGAAAAGTACTCGTGCAGAACATGAGTTGATCAACAATTCTTCAATAACTGGGTTTGGTCTCTTGAGAACTCTCTCACTGTTTATAGAGAACACATGTCCCTTTCGGAATTGAGTTGGCTTGGTCCCAATACTAATCTTCTTTTCTGGACAGTCCCAAGAATAGTGTCCCATTTTCTTGCATTTGAAACACTCCACCTGGCTGATGTCCTTCCTGTTGGGTTTGGGGTGGCGATTCTGACTACTGTTTTCTCCCATAAGGTGCTCATTTCCGAGGTCATAAACCTCTTCAGTATGGACGGGGCTGTGGTGTCCATGGTTGCTGTGGTGATCAATTTCTCCATGAAAGTCGTGTCTATGAATATTATGACAATGGTGGTTATTGTCTCCATGATAGTTGAACTCAAAATGATTACGTTCATCATCTGAAGTGTGCAATTCCTGCTGTGATTCTGAGTGATGCTCTTCCACATTATGCTTTCGCTTCTTGTTCGCAACTTGCTTCAGTTTGCTCTCCAAGGTAATCGCTTGGTCAACCAGTGACTGGTAGTTTGGGGTATATGCAACTGTCAATAGAATGGATAGTTCGTCATTCAGACCATTTAGAAACCTTTCTTTCCTCTTAGTATCTGTATCAACATCATCCGGTGCGTAGCGCGACAGATTATTGAACTCATTCATGTATTCTATTATGTTTCGGTCATCTTGTCGAAGATCGAGAAATTCTTCCCTCTTCAGCTTCATCACTCCTGATGAAACATGTGCAGTACGGAATCCTTTTTGAAATAAATCCCATGTCATCTCTTCAATGGGGTAAGTGATCTGGTAGCTGTCCCACCAGTCTGCTGCAGGTCCTTCTAATAGGTGTGCCGCGAATCTAACCTTCTCAGCATCTGTGCATCCGATGGTCACCAAATCCTTATTCACAGATCGTAGCCAATCGTCGGCCAAAATAGGTTCTGCAGCTCTTGAGAACTTTTCCGGTCGAAGCTTTAAGAATCTGATCAACATATCCACTTGAGATGGAGGTGGTGCTGGAATGTTCTTGTTATCTTCTAGGTCTTGTGTCATCAGCTGATTCATCTGATTCTGTGCATCTAGTAACTCTTGTAGTGTAGGCATCACCGGGTTGTTGGGATTTGGCTGGGACATCTGTTTAGTTTAGCATGGATGAGTAGAGATAGAAAGATACTAAGGGAAGTATTAATACCCAGACACAGCAGATCAAAACAAATCATCTTACAAACAACATCTAGCAAGCATCAATCAACAGTAAAACAACCAATAGAGATAAAAACAACTCCTCCTACTTAATTTTTGAAATTATAGTTTGGATAACAAACAAACACAACAAGGTTTTTCAAAATAGACACGATAGTACTGCCATACCACAATTTGGTAAGTCAATACAATATTACTATAACGCTATTAGGGTAAAATGGTGGTCTAGTCTATCTCTTCCTTCAATGCTTCAAGATTCTCTTCTATTTCTTTGAGTTCGTCGGGGTACTTCTAGATGTTGTGAAGTCAAGAATTGAGGTCTTCGATCAAGGCACTTGATGGCTTCTCATAATTGTCATGTTGATCTTCAACGTCTTCGGAAACATTTCTGAGTTATGGTCATCTATAAATAAGATAAGATAACTTAGAAAGCAATTAGTTGAGAAGGTTACAAGAAGATATTAGGAAAGATTTAGACAAGGAGAAAATAACTTTTGTTCCTATGGTCATTCTTATTTCTAATCCAAACCTAAGGTTTTCGAGCCTACAGGCAACATTACGCTCTGATACCATCTGTAGTGCCCTTGCTTAGAAAAGCAATGACATTCTGTGAAATATGCTATTCCCTGGATCGAGTATGGATAGCAATTCACAAATAGATGTAATACCATGCATCAATGTCAAATAATTATTACATCGCGAGATCCATAAATAAAATATTCTTTACAAATTGCATAGCCAAAGGCTAGCTTCAATGCAAAGTTTGGCAGCGGAAACATAAGTAGCACAGAGAGCTTCATCATCTTCATGTGCCACTGGCATACATGTTGGTTGCAAGCTCGAAAGGTAGACGTCCTCACTCGTCATCGTAAAAACCTGCAACATTAATGTTGCAGCCCAGGGAATTTGGGTCAATACCTTGTGACAGGCCGGCAAGTGATACTTTGGTGGAATATAAAATGGCAAGTCTAAATCTATATGCATATCTGGCTGGTGGAGTTCAAGGCTATTGCGTAAAGCAAATTTTGTCCTCCTTTTCATAAACATTGTATTCTCAACTTTTCAATATGAGACACACCCATGGAACGCATCCAAGGTCTCATATACCCGAGTTCACCCATTAAATTTTATTATGAAATTGGAATGAGGAGATTTTCCATCGACATCCTTGTCCAGCTGCTCAGAATTGTCCGTAACCGGGGACACGGCTATGATCATAGTTTTACACTCTCGAGAGGTTGTGACACTTTCACCACGAGACTTCATCAACCCATTCTGTCCTTGACCTTCTTGAAGTGAAAAGGAAAGGTGAAGATGAAGACGAGACCTTTGGGAAACAGTCCCCTGTTCCTCAGACAGACCCATACAAGACATTCATCCGCTGAGAACTGTCGGAATCAGGTTCCTAGAACTTACTTAGTCAAGGCAGAGCCATAATACCAAGTGGCTGCACTGGAAGCAATCTAAACTTGGAGTGACTTAAATCTCTTTGTTCCTGGGTGGCCGTTCACAAGTGCACGTACTCAGTTAAAACCATGGAAATGGCCCTGAGCAGCCACTCAACTTTGACCACCAATAGAGCAAAACCAATTGCCACCCAGGTAGTTCATTAACTTAGTAGAGTTTTTATCCTTTCGTACTACAATAAAACATTTCAGCATAGCAGTTCTAACTTCTACCAAGCGAATGGGTTCCTAAATCAACAGGAATAAAGGGTGATGTACTAAACAGGTCTGCATAGCAATATAGTATTACACCTATCATGCGTACTACTGAAATAGTCTACCATGCAAATATAATAAAATAGTAGGTCTTTCATGAAAGGGTGTATGCACTTGCCTTTTGGAACTTGTCGTTGCTCACACACTCTTTTTCAACGTAGCTCATAGCTCTCCGTTCAATCTATACAATACAAACATATGGCAATAAGCAACAATACAACAATCCAAATAAACAAACATAACAACAAACATGGGTAGAAACAAACATATCAAGGTTGGTGGTCCAGGTTTCAATACATGATCCCATATGCAAAAAGAATCAATGCATTAGGTTTGGGGTTTGCCATTTGGGTCAGGGGTTGGTCTGAAATCAAAATGAAAAGGTTGAATGGGTGTTTCAAAGGTTCCAAGGATTGGTTTTGATCAAAGTGATCACACAAAGGAGTTGGTCAAAAGAGCTTTAAAATCATTTTGAAACTATGGTTTGCAAAACATTAACATTTAAATGGCCTTTGGCACACTTTCAATGTTTATGTTTCAAAAAGTGGTAGCTAGGTATGGCTTTGGTCTCTCTGGACAAGGACAACTATTTGAGGAAGTTTTCTAAAAGAAAACAAATTAAAAGGATTTATAGAAATTAAACTATATCAGAAATACTCCAAATTGAGTTTCTGATTTTGAAATCATTTTAAAATTACCAAAAATTAATTATAACAGTGGGTCATGTCATGCATGTTCCAAGGTTTCCAGAAATATTTTATTTGAAAAAATTGGACTTATAGATTTAAAACTATGCCAAATTTACTCAAATGACTCATTTGAAATTTGAATAAATTTGGATTTGTTACACTGAAAACTAACAGTGCCAAAAGATTCTACAAGTCCAGAGCTTTTCAAAAAGATAAAATTTGTTGAATTTGGCCAAAGGGTTTAAAAGTTATAAAGGTTTGAAGTTGCAGGGACTTTTCTGTAAAACTGCCATTTAAAACAATTCGGAAACTTCACAGAAATTCCTAAAACACGTGGATCTGACTGGGTGCTGACTGGCCTGCTGACTAGGCGCTGACTGGATCTGACGTGGCTAAACCTTATTCGTCCGTACCTCTTCAGTTAAAGGATCTAATCCTGGCCGTTAGATCTAGATCGGAGGGCTCTAGATCTAGGGTTCGCGGAGCGGCTGCCGGAGTTACTCCGGTGACCTCAAACTGGCGGCGATGGCCACGGGCGTGCTCGCCGGCGACGATACAGACGGTACTAGGACGCACGGGTCATACCTACGAGCCCGTAATTGTAGGGCGAACTCGGTGGTGCTGGTTTTGAGTCCGGTGGGAGCCGGATACGGCCGCAATTTGTCGCCGGAGTTGCGGCGGCGGACGGCTCTGTCGGGTCGTTGATGAACTCGACGTTCCCGTGGTCGTTGGTCTCGCCGAAGTGGATGACGAGATGCGTCTTGAAGCGTAGAAGACGATGGCGAAGTGGAGGTGTCCCTCGCGTCGTGGAGCGGCCAGGACGAGCGGCCGGAGGTGCAGCAGCGGCGGCGATATCCTGTCGAGCTGGCGCTCGACGTTTAGGTGCAGGAAAGATCCAAAGTTGCTGTCACTGGGGTGCACAAGGGCGAGGGAAAAGACGACGGCCAAGAATCGGCGGCGGAAACTCACTGTGTCGGCCGGAAACGAAGAAAAACGACGGCGGACCGACGGAGCTCCGGCGGAGAAATTCCACAGCCTTGGGGCACGATTCGAAGGGGAGGGAGAGGGGAAAGAAGGAGGAGGTCGTGGGCTTCCAAGGGGCGTGCTCGGGGAGGCGAATGGTGCCCTTAATCGCGAGGAATCGAGGAGGGATCGACGGGAAGAAACTGCCATGGCTGTGTTGAAGACGCTGACGTCACTGTGGGTCCCACCTGTCAGGTATTTCCTTTTTTTTCTTTTCCCTTTTTCTGTTTTCTTTTATAACTTTTGATTTAAAGCTCCAAATCAAGTCAAATAAATTTGTAAAAATTTGTAAAATTCCAAATATTCAAAATAAACATTTAGGAACTATTTTTGGTCAAAACAAAATTACCAAAATACCCTTTTGGTCAAATTTGCCTTATATGGCTATTTGGGGATTTTCCAAATTAGGGTTTATAAATATCTCAAAATATTTAATTAAAAACCAGAGGATAATATGAGTAATATCATTCAAAATGATAACTCATTTTCATATTAAAATAATTTAGGATAAAACATTTTTATAAAACAAAGCTTGGAAGAGTATTTAAATTATTTCCACAAATGAAATAGGGTTTATAATATCCCCATATTATTTATTTTAAAACAATAAACCAAAGGGGAAAATACTATTTGAAAACCCCATTTTAAATATTTTATTTCCAAGACTTTAAAATTGAGATAGGAAGATAAAGGAATATTTAATTTAAAATATAACTTTGAAGATGTCAAAACAATCTTCTATAAAAGCTTTTCTTGATTTTTGGAGACTTTATTTAATTATTAATAAAAGTTTTAAATTTTTGTGATTTTTACAACATTCCAAAATTTGGGATGTTACATCAACTTATTGCCTTGCACAAACGGCCATATAAGAGGGTTATAGGGCTTTGGAGAATAGATAGTTTACCTTCAACTCCTTGTGGGTTCGACACTCAAATACTTATCGAATTGTGCTACAGTGATTCCTTGCTCTTGGGGATTATCAAGTACTTTTCTGGCGCCGTTGTCGGGGAGCGTTGTGCTAAGCTTTTATTTTTGTTTGCATTGCATACTAACATATAAATCTAAAACACAAAAAAAATTATAAAATGGAAAACAACCAAACAATTATAGATCTGTATAATATCTATCTTGAGTTAGGACATGAAGTGTTTGAGGAGAAAATTAGATTTTATTTGCATAACAATCATGTTTGTGGTAGTACTAATTCTTTGAACACCTTTATTGCTAATGCTAAGGAAAACCTTAAGCTTGGGGAAGTTTGTTTTGATGAATATGATATTTTTTGTCCCCTAAGTTTGGAAGAGAAAATTTATTTTGATGATGCTATGTCTCCCATTTATGATGATTGCAATGGTGTATATGATATTTTCAGTCCACCTACTATTGAGGATGAAAGTGATTTAATTGAGTTTGATGATCCATTATGCTCATTAGATGATAAGTCTTTATGTTGGGGTTATGCCGAACAGGTATCCTCACGGATGTGAAGTAAAGCCAGCATACCAGGGTGGCCCATACTAGTGGTAAGCCAAAATCCGGCTTACCGGGCGGCCCAGTATGATGAAGCGCAGGAGGCCCATCCGGCTAATGGAACGTTCCAGAAGGTGGCCAGCATTGCAGAAGACTTAGCCCACAAGGCAAGGCCCAAGCCGGATTAGATTAGAACTCTATGACTTAGTCGGTAGGTTTTCCTCCTGTAAGCCCTAGGCCGGATGCCTTTATAAGCCGGCCAACGGGACGCCTTAGGGCACGACTCAATACGATCCAGCTTAGACATAGCAATCTCGACGAGATCTTCTATCTCGGCGAGAACTCACTGTAACCCGGCGATATTGCCTTATAGTTATTTATAGCAACACGTAGGATCACGCCACCGTCGTGTGATCCGAAGCTGGGTAAACTTGTGTCTATCCCGTTGCCGGAATACCCCACGTCTCCAAAGCCCCTCTCTCTACCTAACTCGATGGCACCCCTGCCGAGGCTAGATTCGACAATACCACGACAGTTGGCGCCCACTGTGGGGCAAGAGATGTCCGGGGTTTTGTTCCTGCCGGGATCTACGGGCGACATCGGCGACACCATCGCGGTCGGCTTAGTCAGCTACTTCGACAAGACTGGAGCTGGCCATGTTTTCAACGACGGATTTTGGACGCCGGCAAAGGAGGATCCCGCCGGCTGGTCCACGGTCTCCATCGGTGACATCGACATCTTTGTCGGCTTCATCACCAAGGCTCTGACGATCTCGGTTTCAGATCGAGCTTGCCCGCCACCCACCCTTGCAACTTTGAAGACGGATCGGATCTGGACTCTGAGAAGATCGCCGATCTGGATCTAGCCTTTGACGTTGATGATGAGGACCTCGAGGATGACGCAACCTCTAATATGGTGGCGCCGGACTTCCACTTTGTCGGCATGGCCGGAGAAACCGGCTCAAGCGAGTCGATGACTGAACCTAAGTCGATCCTCCCTGCTTTGCGGGTTAGGGCAGATTCAGAAGCCGGATCAGGGGACACTACTCATATGGAGCAAGACCCCGAATCTGAAGGAGAATCCGATGATTTTAGCCGGAAGGTTGCGTCCTGCTTGGGACGCCCTGTCGAGGTTTTTATGGGTGATGTCATCTCTGATCCTAGGGATGAGCCCAATACCTCGAAAGCCGCCATTGGCGAAGAAAAGACTCCTGAAGTCGGACACAAAAAGGTGGACTTTGTGCCACCGCTGGCTCCAATGAAGGGAACCAGCAAATTGCCGGCTGACGGAGACAATGCTATTGTCGACGAGTTGACGGAGAAGGAATTTGTGGACAAGATGGAAAATTATGAGGAACTGCTAACACCACTCCCTCCTGATGCATCGCTAGAAGACATTGAAAGGCGTCGCGTTCTACTAATGGAACAAGCCAACAAGATAACGGAGCGGGAACTCGACCTCACAAATAAGGAAACAGTGTTCGTTCGCAAGCAAAGAGAAAAGGTAGCTGACGATGTTTTCCGTCCGCCTCATGATAAGAACCTGCACAAGAAGCTGGATTTTCGCAGCAAGTGGGAAGATGAACATGCTAACTCGGTCTGGAGAAAGTACCACCATGTGCGGGACCCGGTGGCCAAGTTGTGCTACTTCAACACCCCAGCCAAGAACATGGAAGTAGCTCAGGAGGTCATGTTCGACAAGTCATTGGACCGCGACGCCCGCCTTAGATATTCGGCTTATTTACTGGAGGTTGCGTAGCAGCAGCAGAACGACTCACAGGTCAAGTCGGGGAAGTTGTTTGACGACTCTCGTCTTTGCAACTCGACTGCCAAAAAGCCGAATGTTGCGGCACCAGTAGACCCAGACGATGATCCGGCCGGCTCAAGCAGCCACAACAAAGGCGATGACAAGAGCCCGAAGGACAAGCAACCAAAGGGTGCGGAATCCCGGGCAGGCTCGTCTCGCCATCGGGAGGCTGGCAATAGCCAAGGAGGACATCGAAGCCAGCAGAGAAAGTAGGACCCTCGCAAGGAAAAGACGGCACCACCCCGCCAGGAGCGACGGCGTGAGGGGGAGAATCCACCTCGAAGGGAGGATAACAGAGATAATATGCCACCTCCACCACCGCCTCCACCGCGCAAAGAGGGAGATAACCCTTCCAAGTACATACCCCCTCCACGACGACAAAGGACTCCAAGCCCTCCACGCAACGCGAGTCGGGCGAGCCAAAGCCGTCACAGGGATGAATCAAGGCGAGGAAAATCAGTTGATAAGCCGCCTGCAACTAATGATGTTCAAAGCCTAATCGAGGAGAGGAAGTCGGCTAGGGACGCCCAATACCTCGGCCCCAAGTGTTTTGGCAGCAGAGAGCAAATCCTACCTCCAACTTTGTCGAACGTAACAAAGATGGTGGAGAAGTACAGCGGTACGGCTAATCCTGAGACCTGGCTCTCAGATTACGTCAGTGCTTGCGACATATACCAAGGCAGCGCCGACTCCGCAGTGCGATTCTTGCCCCTGATGTTAACCTGGATGGCACACATGTGGATTGAAGGTTTGCCGGAAAGGACAGTTCACACCTGGAGTGACATGAAGCGCGTCTTTATTCAACACTTCCAGGGTACGTATAAATGCCCCAAGTCGATTTTCGACTTACAGCGGTGTGTGCAGCAAAAGAACGAGTCCAGGCGTGAATTTGTTTCACGATGGAGCGAAACAAAAAACGCTTGCGAAGGCGTATCAGAGACACAGGCAATCCATGCCTTCAAGCAATCCCTGAGGAAAGGGACGACTTTCCGCTTTATGATCTATAGCGATGAGTCGGAGACCTTGGGCGGCTTACTTGCTTGTGCAAACAAATACGCCGCAGCGGACGATGACAACAGGGAGGATGCCGAGAACCGCCGACGCGAGTCCGGGAAAAAGAAGATTGAAGACCAAGCCGGCCCTTCACACGAAGTCGCTGCTTCCGTTGGTAAAGGAGGCGCAAGCAACGGAAAGTGGCAGAACAAAAAGCCGACAAGCAACCAATCATCCCGGCCGCCAACGGTGAAGTACGACGACATTAAGCACAACCCCTGTGTTCATCATCTCAGGCCGGACGGGACAAGTTCCCACACGCTCCAGCAATGTCACATTAATCGCGACATCGCCAAGGACCCCAAAGCCGGCAAATCGAGGAATAAACGTAAATCCAGGAAGGACGACAAAGAGAAGGAGGAAGCTACCTCGGAATCTGATGGTGAAACCTCCAAAGAAGGAAAAGGCAGCAAGTTCCCTAAGCATGCTGAGAGCCTCATCATCAACCTGGCAATAGATTCGTCTCGCAAGGAAAAGGCATCTTGGCGAGAACTTAATGCTACGGTGCCTGCGGTGCCACAATATTTGGACTGGTCCGACACACCCATCACATGGGATCGCATTGATCATCCGAACAAAGTTCGTGCAAAGCGCACCTACGCTTTAGTCGTCAGCCCTATAGTCGTCAAATACAAGTTGACAAAGGTTCTCATGGATGGAGGAAGCAGTATCAACATACTCTATGCCACAACATTGAAGAGGATGCGTCTATCCGAGTCACAACTCACCCACAGCACTGTGAAGTTTCATGGGATTGTGCCGGGATGACAAGCCTCTTTGATGGGAAAAATAACCCTGAAGGTCACCTTCGGCGGTGCTGATAATTTTCGGACTGAGGATGTCTCCTTTGAGGTGGTGCCATTTAAAAGTGCATATCATGCAATCTTTGGACGTCCGGCTTTCGCCAAATTTATGGCTCGGCCCTGATACATATATAGCAAGCTGAAAATGCCGGGAACCAATGGGATCATCACGGTCAAGGGAGACTTCAAGAAAGCAAAGGAATGTGAAGCCACCAATGCTGTCCATGCTGAAGAACAAATCTGCAAGGAAGAATTGGAGGATCTCAAGAAGACAATGAGTCCTAATGAGATGCCGACAACTGAAAAGCCGTCCTCTAAAGTCGAATCAAGCTTCAAACCGAAGGATGACACCAAGAAAATCAATCTCTCAAAGGATGATCCAACAAAGGAGGCCATCATCGGTGCCGGCCTCGACGACAAATAGGAAGGCGAGCTCGTCAAGTTTCTCCGTGAGAACCGGGATATTTTTCCTTGGTCACCATCTGACATGCCAGGTGTCCTGAGGAAACTTGCCGAGCACTCCTTAAAGGTCAATAAGGACGCAAAGCCGGTCAAACAAGGCCTCCGACGGCTCGGAAATGAGAAGCGCAAGGTGGTTGGAAAGGAGATCCTAAGGCTCACTGCCGTCAAATTCATTCGTGAAGTTGTCCACACTGATTGGTTGGCAAATCCCGTGCTTGTCCCTAAGGAAAACACCTATGAGCTACATATGTGCATTGATTTCACAGGCTTAAATAAAGCTTGTCCTAAAGATCCGTTCGCTTTACCGCGTATCGATCAGGTCATTGATTCAACTGCCAGCTCTGAGATGCTATGTTTTCTGGACGCTTATTCGGGTTACCATCAGATAAAGATGAAGGAGTCAGATCAAATCAAGACGTCCTTCACCACACCATATGGCAATTAGTGCTATGTCACAATGCCTTTCGGCTTAAAGAACGCCGGTGCTACTTACCAAAGGTGTATGCAGCAGTGTTTGGACAAGCAAATTGGCCGTAATGTTCACGTCTATGTCGACGACATCGCGGTCATGTCGAAGAAGCGTGGCGACCTCATCGCCGATCTGTCGGAAACCTTTGCAAATCTAAGGGAGTACCAGATGAAGCTTAATCCAGCAAAATGCGTCTTCAGAGTTCCCGCAGGCAAGCTTCTAGGCTTCATTGTTTCTCAAAGAGGAATTGAAGTTAACCCGGAAAAGATAAAGGCGATTCAGAACATCGAGAGGCTGACTTGTCTGAAGGACATTCAGCAGCTTACGGGTTCCGCCGCGGCTGTAAGCCGATTCATTAGCCGGCTTGGTGACAAAGCATTGCCATTAGACAAGCTCCTCAAAAAGTCGGACAACTTTGTTTGGACGGAGGAAGCAGAGGCAGCTTTGACGCAGCTGAAGTATACATTGACACATGCTCCGATCTTGGCAGCTCCAAGAGAAAGAGAGCCGCTTCTGCTCTACGTGTCGGTCACCAATTTCGTGATAAGTGCCATCATTGTAGTGGAGCGCCTGGAGGAAGGGAAGCAATGGCCGGATCAGCGCCCCGTCTATTTCATTAGCGAGGTGTTCTCAGATTCAAAGCAGTGCTACCCCCACTACCAGAAGTTAGCCTACGGTGTATTCTTCGCCGCCAGAAAACTACGACATTACTTCCATGATCACACAATCACGGTGGTCAGCAAAGCTCCATTGAGGGATATCATCAATAATGCCGATGCAACATGACGAGTCGCCAAATGGGGCATTGAGTTAGTAGCTTTTGACATCAAGTACAAGCCAAGAACCTCCATCAAATCTCAAGTTCTAGCCGACTTTGTTGCTGATGACCACAAGTATAGGGGATCGCTGAAGTCTTCGTTGGGAAGTATTACCCAAATTTATAGTTCGACATGATGGGAACACAAGAATATCAATAAGACCTTAGCAATTGAGGTGTCACTCTCAACCACACCTGTATATCAATAACTTGCAGCAGTAGTAGTGATGGCAGTAAAGGATTCAAGCGAGCAGAAATAAAATAGCAATAGTAACAAGGATTTCCCAGTTTTCACCGGAAAAGTGAAAGTGTAACTCAGAGACTTAAAACGTAATCATGAGGTGACAGCGGGGTGTTGCATGAATGAGATTGATCATATAATAAAGTAAAGCTGGCAATGGGGCTTTTTCTCTAACTACGATATATGTAGGTATGTGTTCCTTAAATAGTTATGCGCACTAACAAAGAGAATTTGCACAACATCTATTGCCCTACCTGCCCATTTCACCAGGGCCAACTTGGAACTACAGGTAATTAAGGTCTACCCTTTCGTGAAGACCGGGACAATGCATTAACACTCCATGAACACATAGGATCCTCAAACTAGAACATCTCCCCCTTGTTTTCCCCAAACGTCACTTTTAGGGTTCGCAGGTTCGACATAACAGCAGGTGATACACTTTGCAGGTAAATACTAAACTCAATTATATGATGAAGAAAAAAGGTTCAGTACTGAAATCATGCCACTCGGGCCCTAGTAGCAAGCATTAAACATAGCATAAGTGCACCAACACAATACAAAAGCATTCTCAAGATAAACCCTAAGATTATCGAACAACGGGTAGCATTACATGGTAAATCTCATCCAATCCCCATCCATCTCACATGCCTACAGCAAACTACTCACACATGGTGATGGAGATGGAGCTCATGGTTGATGGAGATGAAGGCGGTGAAGACGGTGGTGAAGACGGCTTCCGGATCCCTCCACCGGAGGAGAAATCCTGGATCAATCTGTCCCCTGAAACGAAGATCGTGGTGGTGGCGGCGGTGTGTTTCGCGAAAGCTCCTCTCCTCCTAGGGCAAGTGCTTTTTCTCATATATGAAGGCATACGTCGAAGACCAGAGGCGAGACGGTGCCCGAGGCCCAATTTAGGGGGGCCCACGCGGCCTGGTACTGTAGCCGCGTGGGACCACCCCTTTTGGACCTCCGGCACCCCCTCGTGTCCATCTTTTGTCCAATGATCTTATTTTCCATAAAAAATGACGTGGTATTTTTCCCTGATTTTATTTCCTGCAAAAATAGCCAGGGGAGAGACTTTGCTAAAAACAGCGTCAGAAACAGCAGTTTTATTCGAATATGGAAGGATCTCGGAGCAAATTATGAGGCAAAGTGCTTGGAAAAGTGGATGCATTTTGGATGCATCAGCTCCCCCAAGCTTAGCTCGTTGTTTGTCCTCAAACAACTCAAACGTAGTGCAGAAGCGATAAAAAGACTTTGACAAGAACTTTGCATTGCATATGTAACACTGTTTAATAGCAACAAGTATTCAATCCATAATTCCTACAACAGCTAGCAAAATGCTAGCGAAGGTATATCTTATCAATGTTAAAGCATCTATACATGTTGCAAGAGAAATAGCACAAAGTGTTAATACTTGGATGAGTTTGCCTAACTGTAGAGATAAACAAAGGTTCTTGCATCGCTTTTGATTGAATCATGTATTGACTAGTGAACTCATTGTGCTTACCACCTTGCTCTTAAATTTATCAAAACATTTGATGTTCCCTATTATGACTCATATGCTTGACAAACTTGTAGTTAAAAGCCTCATGCCCCGTGAATACGAGTACCTACACCATGTGTTACTCAACTCGTGTAGCTAGGCAAGCTCGAGTTTTTTCAGTCATTGCGAGAATAAAGGCATCATTAAGAGCATCAACCGGGGTACCTCTTGTCCCAGGACATGGACAAGCCCATGTCCAAACAACAAGACAAACGAACAATGAACAATCTCATCACTTCTTTTATTTACTAATGGTTTAGCTTTTTATTAACAAGTGCATCACTGAATGTTCAATAAGATATGCCGTAAATTTCCACCATGAATGATGCATGGCTTAGATTGGCGGCCCGGGCGTCTCTCTAGCCAATTATTTCCACTCCTCAAACTTGCTAGTTTCCACATTTATTTCGACATGATAGGCATCCATAGACAAAAGTACATGATATCAACTAATTTTTAATTTAAGTGCAATGTTGAAAGCTTTCCATGTGTCAGCACATTTAAGCTAGCTCCTAACCACTAAGCTTGTCAAGCATACGACTTCATTTTTAACATTTGAAAAATTCTTTTACTTTATCCGTGGTTGGCAGGTTTAGTAAGCACAATGGAATGCATAGACCTTTGTTTAGAATTACAGTTGTTCAAACCATAGCCAAGTATTATCCCTAAATAATATCTCACTTGCATCATCATATATACTAAAACATGGAGAAGATAAACATTTGCTACTAGTTCCCTAGATGTTAAAGAATCTAAGAAGTGCGCACTTGCTGTTATTAAAAAGTCCTCATAAGCACAGCAAAGGTGTCATACCTTTCATCTACTTCATGCACATCAACTCATCATTGTTGTTCTCCTCTCCCAACTCGAACTGCACAATAAAAACTCAAATCTGCCAGAAAATGTCACTGCATACAGTACTGTCTTTACCCTACCTAAATAACTCAGAAAAATCTCATAATTTACAGGTGTGTAGGTTGAGAAAAGTTGCAGTTGTGGTTAAAATTTCAGCTCAATTGGAGTTGTAGAAAAAAGATGAAAAATACAAAAGTGAGAAGATTTCAGAAATTCCTGCACCTCCACTTTTGCATCGGATTCAAGAAAACGAAAATCTTTTTGTTCTTTTTGGTTTTAAGAAGCATAAATCAAATGAACAGAAGTAAATAAGAAAGAAGAACAAGTAAAATCTTTTTGTGTTTTTGCAATTTGAAAGAAAGAAACCAAAACAAACTAAGAGTGATATAAAACAATGAAATGAGACGAAGAGAAGTACTCCCCCAAGCTTGCAGTCAAGCTAATATCCTGGGTGGTAGCCATATCCACCACTTCCACCTCCAGGGTAGTAACCATATGGGTAGCTTCCCATGCTTGGGTATTGTGGCATCTCTTGAGGTTGGTACCCCTGCAGTGGTGGACCTTGTGCCTCCTCCTGCGGTGGTTCCTCCCTCACGATCCACTTTCCAGTGCTCCTGTCAAAGAGGTCAGTACAAGGGAGCCTAATGGACACTTTCTGTCCATTAGTACTCAAATATGTGTAGAGATGAATCCCCCCATACGGAACACTCATTCCCATGTTGGACATCAAAGCAAAATCAAGTAATGTGGACTTCTCTACAAGGGTTCCCATATTATCGTCATATCCTCTTTCATCTTTAATGTATTTATAGACCAAAGTAGCAATAGCACCAGCGTAGATAGGGGTTCCATCAGAGACATTCCTACTTACAGCATTATGCAATGATCTAGCTAGAATGACCCCCAAGTTATACTCACATGCTTTGTTTTCTTTTGCACATTTTAGCAAATAAATAATAGGTCCGGTGCAGGCAGAAGTATTGTCTCTTGCAAGAAAGCCTCTTGCAAGCAACAACGCAAAGTACCTCAAGCTAGGGTGTTGTATGTGAGTAAATTTGCCTCTATTTAATCTATCAAGGGAACTAACAGAAACAGAGTGCCAGAAATTAACAAGTTCAGAATTTGAATCAGCACCGGTTTCTGCCCAACTCCCCGTGTTTGCTACACCTATAGCATTGCAAAACTCATCTAGAGACATAACAAGATGCTCTCCCTTCATACTAAATTTGCAAACAAAAGTGGGAGAATGTGCCTTACTTTTATTCTTGTGCTTGTAAGCCTCGGGCCCTTCGAATCTGAAGGTAGAGAGGAACTCTCGTGAGAGCTCCTCATAAGTGTCCTGCGTGTTTTGAGCAAATGCCAGCAACCCGGTCGCTGTGGCGAAGGAGTTGAAGTCCTCTTCCATTCCCCATTCTTGAAGAACATGGGGGTCTTGCCATCTCATGGTGTGAATTCTCAACTTCTCCCCCACAAAGAATGCGGAGTCCTCCCAAAGGTGATTGTCATCGTAGTTGAGGGAGACTTTGCATGCTCTTCTCTTGGGCCTTGAGCTCATCCCAAGCAATCCTTTGCCCTTGCTAAACATGGTACCTTGCTGCCCATAAATAAATTTCAACAAACTCAAGATGTGAAACTATAATACACCATTAAGCCATCCACATCTAGTCTCCACATCAATATCATGCATCAATATCAACTAGGAAACTTAAATCCATGGATTTCTCAATCATATTTAGTGACAACTAGTGCAGCAAAATACTCCATATATAAAGCACAAGAACAAAAACTAATTGGATGAGTGGAGGAGTCACATACCAATGAGCAATCCCACCAAACAGATTTGAAAAATCTGCCCTAAACTTGGAGATCCAAGGATAGCAGGAAGAGAGCTCGGGAAAAGTTGGAAAAAATACCTGGGGCTGGTTTTCTGTCGAGGGAGAGGAGATGGGCACTGGCCATCCACCTAACTCCCTCTGTGGGCCAAAATGGTGGGTCCCACGCGGCCAGGTACTGTGGCCGCGTGGGGCACTCTCTTCTGGCCCCTGGTGGCCCTCTGGTGCTCCCCTTTTTGCAGTTAGTTCCTCTGGTAAAATAACTTACCTCCAAATTTTTCTGAAATTTTTTGAGAAAATTTTCTGCAGAGACTTTTCAAAACTAGATTTCTGAAATTTCTGCACTTTGAAATAAATATGCCCAAGCAAATATTCTAAGAATTCTTGAGTATATAGAATAAAAATGCAAACAATCTTTATAGGGATCAAGTTTTCATCATTTCCACATTAATAATGAGGTTGATCAGGTCTCATTAATAATATGTAAAGGATATAACACATGATCTTTATTTTTATATGTAAAGAAGAGATTCAAGTTACCTCATATTTGACTGGAATAGTTCCAATCATTATGGTAGCATATTTTGGTTCAGGAGATGGTAAAGGAATTTCAATACTTCCAATCATAAGAGTATTTCTTTTAATGCAATTCACCATTTGGTTTACCATTGTAACAGCTTTCTTCTTGGGGAAATAGATAGTGTGCTCCTTTCCTTTAACGTTGAATGTCACTTTGCTTTCAGTGCAATCTATCACAGCCCCTGCAGTGTTTAAGAAAGGTCTACCAAGGATAATTGACAAGTTATCATCCTCAGGCATGTCCAATACAACAAAGTATGTAAGGATTATCACATTAGCAACAGAAATGGGTACATCCTCACATATTCCAATAGGTATAGCAGTTGATTTATCAACCATTTGTAATGAAACTTCAGTTGGAACCAATTTGTTTAAGTCAAGTTTCTTATATAAAGAGAAAGGCATGACACTAACACCAGCCCCCAAATCACATAGTGCATATCTCACATAAGTTTCTTTAATTTGACAAGGAATAGTTGGAATACCAGGATCTCCACGTTTTTAGGCACTTTCCCTTTGAAGGAGTAATCAGCAAGCATGGCAGAAATAGCATCAGTAGGAATCTTTCTTTTATTAGTGACAATATCTTTCATGTATTTTGAATAAGGAGGAATTTTAATAGCATCAATAAGAGGAATTTGCAAATATAAAGATTTAATCAACTCAAGGAACTTCTCAAATCTAGTGTCATCCAAAGTTTTCATTACCTCTTGAGGATATGGTATGGGTCTTTGTACCCATGGATCCCTCTCTTTACCTTTTTGTGGATTTGGATGGTTTTTCTTCCTATTCTTCTCAGTAGATGGTTGAGGGTCTTCCTTCTTAGCTGCTTCAGGTTCTTTAACATTTTCAACTTCTTGTGGTTCTTCTTCAGGTGAGGATGATTCCTCCTCTTCATTATTATTATCTTCAGTCTCAGCATCAAAAATAGAGATATCATTATCTTGTTCTTTAGAATCATCTTTATCTTAGTTTTCATTGGGAGATTTGCCTGCAGAAAGTTTTTTCTTTCGAGCTTCTTGCTCTTTCCTCTTGGGATGGTCCTCAGGATAGTCAGGGTCCTGAGTACTTGCACCTCCCCTAGTATTAACTCCACAAACCTGTTTCTTCACATTAAGCTTTTCATATAGTTGATTTTGAAGAGAAATCATTTGTTCTACTTGATTATTCATCATCTCACAATGTTTAACAATTCTTTTTACCTCTCCCACATTAACATGCAAACTTTCACGAAGAAATTTAATTTTGTGAGAGTTTTCCATGATCATCATTCTAATATTATGCTCTTCAGGATCATGACGATAAGCAAAATCATTCTCATATGGTTCTTCAGTAAAAGATGTTACCTTTTCATTACCTTTTGTGGTGCTAATAACATTGACTGATATAGGGAAACATGGTTGATCCTCAGGAAATTTGACACCCCTTTCAGATAATTCCTTGAGATGAGAGGTTTTAATTCCCTTCTCTTTAATGTCCTTTGAGGCTACTTCCATTGCCTCATTGTTCAGTTTGAGTATACCTCCTTTCTTCTCCGGAAATATCTCATCAGTATTCCAATCATCATAATTCTTTGAGATAGTCTGCAATAACTCAATTGCTTCATCAACGGTCCTTTCCCTGAAAACATTACCTGCAATACTATCAAGATAAGCTCTGGTGTTTTCAGTTAGTCCATTGTAAAATATATCAAGTATTTCATTATCTTTGAAGCCATGGGTAGGACATTTCCTAACCATCTTATCATACCTCCCCCAAGCTCGGGGTAAATCCTTCTTCTCTTTCTGTGAAAAATTACTAATCTCAAGGGTTAGAGCATGAATTTTATTAGCAGGGAAGTATTTATCAAAGAACATCCGCAAACATTCTTCCTTGCTAGTAATACATCCAGGTTCTAAACAATTATACCAAGTTTTAGCACTTCCTCCCAAAGAAAAAGGAAACAATTTCAAGAAATAGTAGTGTTGGTTAATTTCACCTTTCCCAAGTAACTCAGATAATTCATGCAAATCAGCAACATGATCGAAAGGAAACTCATCCTCTCTCCCATAAAACTTAGACTTCTCAACCCTTTCAATGAATTTAGGATCAATATTAAACTCATAGTCTTTATCATTAATTTTAATAGCTGAACCATTCATTTTATCAGTAACAGGGAAAAAGTCATCAAGAGGAGAATTTATGTAGCTAGCAAGTTTATCCATTTCATCATAATCTGGACTCATGAAAGCCTTAATAATAGCATCCTCTTTCTCAGAAGAAGTTTCCATATTTTTATTAATAGAAGATTCAGGATTCTCAGGTGTTTCAGTTAACTCAGATATTTCAGGAATTTCAGGTGTTTCAAGTGCCACTTCTTTGTCTATGTTACCACATGTTAAATCATTTTAATTACTAGTAGACATTTTAGACAATGGTGAACTAGAAACAATTTTTCCCTTTTTCTTAGGAACAACAGCAGAAGCAACATGAGGTGAAAAGTTTCTACTACTTAGCAAGTCCTTACCTCCTCGAGTAGTGGAAGGCCTCACTTCCTTAGGAGTGGTCTTTTCCTTTCCCATGGTTAGGAACAAGCAAATGCAGCAAATAAATGATATCAAGTTGTCTTACCAATAAAGCTAGGTTCCCCGGCAACGGCGCCAGAAAACGTCTTGATGCCCACAAGTATAGGGGATCGCTGAAGTCTTCGTTGGGAAGTATTACCCAAATTTATAGTTCGACACGATGGGAACACAAGAATATCAATAAGACCTTAGCAATTGAGGCGTCACTCTGAACCACACCTGTATATCAATAACTTGCAGCAGTAGTAGTGATGGCAGTAAAGGATTCAAGCGAGCAGAAATAAAACAGCAATAGTAACAAGGATTTCCCAGTTTTCACCGAAAAAGTGAAAGTGTAACTCAGAGACTTAAAACGTAGGCATGAGGTGATAGTGGGGTGTTGCATGAATGATATTGATCATATAATAAAGTAAAGCTGGCAATGGGGCTTTTTCTCTAACTCCGATATATGTAGGTATGTGTTCCTTAAATAGTTATGCGCACTAACAAAGAGAATTTGCACAACATCTATTGCCCTACCTGCCCATTTCACCGGGACCAACTTGGAACTACATGTAATTAAGGTCTACCCTTTCGTGAAGACCGGGACAATGCATTAACACTCCATGAACACATAGGATCCTCAAACTAGAACATCTCCCCCTTGTTTTCCCCAAACGTCACTTTTAGGGTTCGCAGGTTCGACATAACAGCAGGTGATACACTTTGCAGGTAAATACTAAACTCAATTATATGATGAAGCAAAAAGGTTCAGTACTGAAATCATGCCACTCGGGCCCTAGTAGCAAGCATTAAACATAGCATAAGTGCATCAACACAATACAAAAGCATCCTCAAGATAAACCCTAAGATTATCGAACAACGGGTAGCATTACATGGTCAATCTCATCCAATCCCCATCCACCTCACATGCCTACAGCAAACTACTCACACATGGTGATGGAGATGGAGCTCATGGTTGATGGAGATGAAGGCGGTGAAGACGGTGGTGAAGACGGCCTCCGGATCCCTCCACCGGAGGAGAAATCCTGGATCAATCTGTCCCCTGAAACGAAGATCGTGGTGGTGGCGGCGGTGTGTTTCGCGAAAGCTCCTCTCCTCATAGGGCAAGTGTTTTTTCTCATATATGAAGGCATACGTCAAAGACCAGAGGCGAGACGGTGCCCGAGGCCCAATTTAGGGGGGCCACGCGGCCTGGTACTATAGACGCGTGGGACCACCCCTTTTGGCCCTCCGCACCCCCTCGTGTCCATCTTTTGTCCAATGATCTTCTTTTCCATAAAAAATGACGTCGTATTTTTCCCGGATTTTATTTCCTGCAAAAATCGCCAGGGGAGAGACTTTGCTAAAAACAGCGTCAGAAACAGTAGTTTTATTCGAATATGGAAGGATCTCGGAGAAAATTATGAGGCAAAGTGCTTGGAAAAGTGGATGCATTTTGGATGCATCAGTTGCAGACTGGACAGAAGCGATGGAGAGCACTCCTTTGCCGGATTCTCAATACTGGATAATGCATTTTGACGGCTCAAAGATGAAGGAGGGCTCGGGGGCTGGTGTAGTGCTAAAAGTCACCTAAGGGTGACAAGCTCAGCTATGTCCTCCGAATTCACTTCAACGCTACCAACAATGTAGCAGAGTATGAAGCTCTCCTCCATGGCCTTCATATGGCTAAGGAGTTGGGAGTGAAGCGTATCCTCTGCTATGGAGACTCGGATCTTGTTGCACAGCAGCTTGACGGATGTTGGGACACAAAAAGCCCCACAATGGCGGAATACAGGAGAACAGTCGACAAGTTCGGCCGATGTTTTGCCGGCTTAGAAGTCCGACATATCTCCAGAGACGACAATGAAGCTGCCGATGCTTTGGCCCGGATAGGCTCCAAGAAGAGAGACGTGCCTCCAGATGTATTTCTCCATCACCTGCATAAGCCGTCCATCAAAGGTGGCGACGAAGATTATCCATTGTCGGCAGAATCAGTTCAAGTATGCCTGGTAACCCCCAGATTGGACCACGCCATACATTGATTTCCTGATTAATAAAAAACTGCCTAACGACGATGAAGTGTTGAGCCGTCAAATTGAACGCCGAGCAAAGGCATATACAATCATTGACGGACAGCTTTACAAGAGGAGCACATCCGGCATCTTCCAAAGATGCGTCTCTCCAGAGGAAGGGCGGCAAATCCTTGAGGAAATCCACTCCGGCGAATGTGGGCATCACGTGGCGGCAAAGGCGTTGGTCGCTAAGGCGTTTCGGCATGGTTTCTTCTGGCTGACAGCTAAGGAGGATGCTATCAACATCGTCAAAACTTGTGAAGGATGTCTGCGCTATGCAAAGCAGGTTCACTTGCCAGCTCAGGAGCTCCGGACGATCCCTATAACCTGGCCGTTCGCGGTCTGGGGGCTCGACATGGTGGGACCTTTCAAGACTGCAAGAGGAGGCTTAACGCATATGCTGGTAGCGGTCAACAAATTCACAAAGTGGGTGGAGGCAAAGCCCATCAAGAAACTCGACAGAGCTACAGCTACAAAGTTCATCGTCGAGATAAAAACTCGATTCGGCATATCGCATAGCATTATCACTGACAATGGCACAAAATTTGCCGTCGGTGGGCTATCGAAGTTCTGCAGCCGATCAAAAATTCGGCTCGATGTGGCATCGGTGGCGCATCCGCAATCCAATGGATAGGTAGAGCGCACTAACGGCATAATTCTGCAGGGTATCAAGCCGAGACTTGAAACTCCTCTGCATCGAGTAGCTGGCGCGTGGGTAGATGAATTGCCGGCTGTCCTATGGAGTATTCGTACTACCACAAACAGGTCAACCGGCTTCACTCCCTTCTTCCTCGTTTACGGAGCCGAAGCAGTACTGCCAGCCGACATGATCCACGATTCGCCTCGAGTCGCAGCCTACATCGAGAAAGACGCAGAAGAAGCACGTCAAGACGACTTAGATATCCTCGAAGAAGAAAGAGAGTTAGCTCTCCAACGATCCGCCATCTATCAGCAAGATCTACGTCGCTATCAGAGCCGTAGAGTGCGGAATCGATCTTTTCGAGAAGGCAACTTAGTGCTTCAGCTTGTGCAAAGCCGGCAGCACAAGTTATCCCCTCCATGGGAAGGACCTTTTGTTATCAGTAAAGCACTGAAAAACAAGTCATACTATCTCCTCGACTTAAGGGATTCAAAGAAAGATCCCAGGAAAAAAGGTCGCAAGAGGAAAAGGCTTGTAGATGACGACTTAGATGAGACGAAACGTCCCTGGAATATCACTTAGCTACGTCCTTTTTACACTTATCAAATTCTATTGTAACCATGTCAATGTGATCATGAAATAAAAATTGGCTTTTCTCATGTGAAATTCGAGAATCTGTACCATCTTTTATTTCCCAATGATCTTATTGTTATCATCTGTTTACCCGAAATTGCCTGTGTTGCTTGTTGGTAAACTGTCTTTCATGTTGAATCCGCCTTAAGGTGATGAAAAAACAACGTTTTGCCAAATTAATGTTTATCTGATAGCTTTTTGCGCCGGGTTGCTTCAAAGCATTTCGGCACCGAAAGGCGGCACTTGTTCTGGGTCTAAACAGATTGGTCATTGTGTACCCTGTTACTCAGCAAGTTTGCTTTGCAATAGGTTTGTCGGCGCTTAAAGGCTAAGGTGTCAAGGCCAGAATAAACTGAGACATAAAAATTGCAATTTTGCAAATAAAAAGATGATTACGTACAACAAAAGACTTAGTTGTTTCTAGACATATAAATTTTTTGGACGGCTTTACATCATGCAAATTACATTTTCAGGGATGGCCGGCTCAAGGAGCAAGTTAGGCTCATGCAGATTTGTCCGCCTCTTCACCTTCATCATCAGATTGGGTGGGAGTTGGCGGGCACGGCACCTCCCTGAAGAATGTGGTAAGGGAAACCATGTTGGTGATCTTGCTGGCATAACCGGAGACGGAGTGCCTGATTTTCTTCCGGTCTTGGGTGTCTAGCAGAGAGCCATCCTCCTTTTCAAGAGGAAAGCCGGATGCAACACGCCAAGCCTCCGCCTCCGGGTAATGTGCCATCATTAGGCCCAAAGCCGTCTTGGCACCTCCACGAGCGCTGGATCGAAGCCGTTCTTCAAAGGACGACGTTGCATCGTCCAGTTCAGTGGCCAAGTCTCCAAGGTCCGTCAATGGCACGGGGTTTCTTTCCCGAAGAAATGATCTTCGGGAGGAGTTCCCCTACTTCCAAAATCCAGTCAAGCCGGTTTTCCGCTGTCAGCTCATGGCCATAACCCGCCAGAGCTGTAAAAGGCGAAGTTCAGTTATAAAATGGCTAAGACAGAAAGCAATGAATTTGGGTTTTTAAGTATAACTTACTCAAAAGCTGATTGTCGATTGCCAACGATTCATCAAGGCGTTTATCAATCCGGTCCTGGACTTCACAGAGGGCGTCTTTGTGATTCTGCCTCTCCGTCTCCAGTACTTGTTCGTATTTCGCAAGGCCCTTCTTGGCCGTCTCCAGCTCCGCCTTCATCGTTTCATTAAGCTTGTTTAGCTCGATGTTTTCGTTGCGGAGCCGGTCGAGGGTGCCTGCGCTTTCGGCAAACTCCTTGGCTTTTATGATGGCATCTGCAAGACAATATGTCAGCAGTATAAAAATAAGCCTGTCATTTAAAGTTAAGATTTCGGCATCCATACCTTGGTACTGGACGCGATCCGCCTCAAAGCCGGCGATGATGGCGTCCTTGTTTGCCAGCTCCATTTTTAGCCGGCGCATCTCCTGATTTCACATACCCAAACAATTGATGGTTTCAGCGCCAATTTTTCGATGGATCTGCGTAAGGAGTTGCTAAAAGCCTAAAGCTATTTGATGAAGGTGTCTCCAAGGACGGCATTTCGGGGCTAGGGGGCTAAACATGTGCATGCGCATTCTCTCGGACCACTATGTCGGCTAGTCTGTAAAACTTAACCCAGCATAGTGCTCGGGGGCTACTGGAAGTCATTTACCTGGTAGTGTTCGTGGAGAAGCGTCATGCCGGCTTCGAAGCTTTCAGCAAAGTAATTCTGCTGATCTTGAAGGATCTCTATGACATCAAAGGTGTCATAGGTCTTGGTATGGTCCGGCTCATCATCCCGGACAGTTTTTCCTTTCTTCCGGGGATGCCGAGGTGCACGCATGAACTGGCTCATGAACTCCGGCTTGATGCGTCCCTCATCATCAAAGGCCTCCGCCTTAATCGGAGGAAAGGACGGGGCATCATTAGCCGGAGCTTCAGCCATTGGTGGGGAAGGAGGTGCTGTCACCTTTCCCGTCATCTCCGTCCATTGGTGGGGAGGGATAATCCCAGCTCTTCCCAGAGTAGGGCCTGCCGCCATGGTGCGGGTGCTCTCCTCAACTGGATTCGGCTTTGGGACCGAAGGAGTAGCAGGAGCAACATCAGGAGATGTCTTCTTTCGTGTGGCGCACACCTTTTGTTTAAGGGAAGGACCCTTCTTTATCCTGCAAAGGTAAAGGGTCAAGCTTAGCAAATCCGGCAGTATTGCAGAGCAAAGAAGAGATGTTTTAAGCCGACTTACTTCTTGCTGGGGATGTTGAGCCCAGCGAGAGCGTCATCATCCTCGGATGACTTAACGCCAATTGTAGTAGACTGGCTTTTCCTCTTCCGGCTCTCTACAGAAGCCGAAGAAAAGGAGATGGGTCGTGTGGGCGCCTTGCTGGATGGTGGTTTGCCAGCAGGTCGAGCAGCACAAACTCCGTGAATCTGACATATTGCATGTTAGTCTGTTAAAGACAAACTTGAATCCCTCAAAGAATTAAACTTTGGTTCGACAAAGTACCTTTGGGGGAGGGTTCGATGCCGTAAACATTGGCAGTGATTCTTCATATTGCCGACCTTCGCCAGGCCGGGCTTTGATAAGCTTGTTGAAGCGAGCCTCGAAGAGGTCTTGCTCCAGGTTCTTTTCACTGATCCGCATGGGATCAGAGTCGCCCGTGTACTCGCATAAAAGCCGAGCACGATGTTGGAGGGGCTGGATTCGTCTCTTCATCCAGCAGATTATTGTGTCCTCCCTAGTTAGGGGAGGAGTGCCGGAGGTCAGCTCTGTGATCCTGGCCTTGATGGCGGCAAGCTCCACCGGCATTCTTGCTTCCGGCTTCTTCTTCCATGAGGGGAGTTCCGTTGCGGCCCTATCTTCGAAAGGAGCAAGTCCTTGCAGCCTGTTTGGAGGCGCTACGTCCTTGCAGTAGAAGACGGTGGACGCCCACCCCTTAGCCGAATCCACGATTGGCACCTGAGGGTACCAATCTATGTCCCGACAGCAATTGAAGCTGATGGAGCCAGCAACCAACAGTTCTTTTTGAATTGTCTGCCTCTTGACTCCGAAGCAGTACTGAAAGAAGTCTAACCTAGGAGCTAATCCTAAAATAGCCTTCGAACAGCGCTACGAAGCCGGATATGTAGAGGAGGCTATTGGGGGTGATGTTATGTGTCGGAGAACCGTCCCAGGAACTGGGTGTGTCTCACGAAGGATCGAGTAAGGGGCTGAACACGGAATCAAACAACCCTCAACGTGCCTCGGCGACGGTGCTCGCCTTGATCATCGCGGGGAAGCACTACAGAGAGGAACACATGGTCTTACCCAGGTTCAGGGCCCTCTAGGTGAGGTAAAACCCCTACGTCCTGCTTCGAGTTGTATTGCACTTGCTTGGAGAGGTTTCAGTACAGGCCGAGCTTGGCGAGCTCTGGGTGGCTAACAATGGCTAATGCTCACCTCAGATCTAGGGTTTTGGGCTTGTGAATCTTGGAACCAACCGAACCCTTTGCACGGGCGTGCTCCCCCTCCTTTTATAGGCGTCTCGGGCCTCTTCCCCCCAAATGCCTTGGCGGGAAGGGCTACCACATGGCGACGAAGGAGGAGGTGCGGTGCACAATAAAGGTAGAGTCCACCATAAAGGTAAAGTCCATGGACGCGGTCCACGGCAGGGGGCGTCGTCACCAAAGCTGGAAAAGCCACCGTCCAAACAAGACGGTGGGCTGGCGCTGCTGAGGCGGGATGTGTCCCACGGTGACGTCGTCCTTGGAGGGTAGCTGCAGACGGTTCCCTTATCACCAAAGTGGCAATCCTTGGGGCTCCTTTGCTTGGTGCAGCTTTGTTGACTCCTTTATACACAGAAATGGCAACTGTGGCGCTGCTGTCACCGCGCGCTGGCGCGGTCGTCACTCTGCGGAGAGTGCAGAGTCCATGTGCGGTCTGCCGCGGAGGCAGAGCTGGCTTCGAGAGGAAGGAAGCCTCGCGAGGCAAAAGGCCTCGCCGAGCCTTTCGGCTTGGTCCTTAGCAGAATTTGCAAATGGCATCCGAGATGCCCTCTCGAGGAGAGGTCTCTCGCCGAGGGAAGATCCCTTGGCGAGGAAGAGAGGTCCCTCGCGAGGGAAAAACCCTCACGAGGCTCACCAGGCTCGAAGAGCCTGGTCCTTAGCGAAATCTTCTGAAGAATCTTGTGGGCCCTGGCAGGCCGGCCCGTGGTACCCTGGTTTCCACTGTGCCGACAGTAGCCCCCGGGCCCGCGATGGGCACGCTGAGGCCCATGGATGGAGGCGAAGCGTCGAGGGCCCAACGGTGCCTGCCTGGGCCGCGACACGTGGGGCGCAGCGGTTGCGCCCGAGGACACGACCTCCTCGGCTTCAACGGGCGATGTGGCGGGGCCCGCCACGACTCGGGAGCCGGTCAATAAAGCCTGGGCGCGCGGACTGCGCCCATCACTTCTCCCATAACTCCACCGCACACTTCTCCCAACGCCTCCAATCTCTCCAGAGCGCTCTGGCTTCAAATCTCCTTCTCCGGCGACCAATGGCGCCCAAGAAAGCAAACATCGACCCGAAGGGCAAAGCCGCGATGCGGGCTGGCACGTCTGCGGCGGTGGCGCGCAGTGCTGCTCTCGAGGGGGCACTGCCGCAGACCCGCGTCACCGCGGTGGCGATCGCAAAGGTGCGCCACCTGGCGGCGGCGAGCACCAACGAGCACGGCGCCACCGAGATGAGGCCGGCCGGCAGCAGGCTCACCGAGGGGTACTACCCCATCTTCTTCCAAACTCTCTACGCCAGTCTCCTCCCTCCGTTCTCCGACTTTCTCCTTGGGATCTTGGAGGTGTACCAGATCCAACTGCTTCATCTCCACCCAAACTCCATCCTTATCCTTTCCATTTTACCCTACCTCTGCGAGGCTTACATCGGCATCCGTCCCTCGGTGGCGCTCTTCCGTAGCTTCTACTCCCTCCGGAGCACCGCCTCCAACGAGCGGCTCGGCTGCGTCTCCTTCCGCATCGCCACCGCCACCGCCAGGAGTGAGAACTACATTCCCATTGCTTGGTGCGGTGAGAACGCCATCACCAAGGTGATGAAGAAGGTGGAGGACTTCCGCAAGAAGTGGCTCTTCGTCGACACCAAGAAGACAAACCCTCTCCTAGAGGTGCCCGAGGCGCCCCCGAGGAAGTGGGCGCGCTGGGCGAGCACAGACTTCAGGGGCCCGAGGCTCGACGCGGTGTACGAGTGCATCCGGTGCCTCCGCGAGGCAGGGGTCACCGGCCAGATGGTGGCAAGAGACTTCACGAGGCGCCGGATCGCTCCTCTCCAGTGGCACTCCGAGCCAGTGTGGCGGTACTCAGGCAAGGAGGACACGATGCGCCTGTGCTCGGACAACTTCTCGCCTGAGGTTCTATACCAGATCATGGGGGTCCTCTTCGCGACGACGGAGATCCCGTCTCCTACCAGCGACGAGGCCCGGCCACTCATCAGCTTTGCCGAGGAGAGCATCGAGGAGCAACGCAGGTGCATGCCCGTGTTCGACGAGTGGGGAATTGTGCCCGCAGGGCACCGCGGGCCTCGTCCCAACCCGTGGGCGGCAGAGCCGGAGTACATGGACGAGTCACCGGAGCCGGAGGAGGTCGAAGAGTCTGGCGGGGAAGAGGCCTCGAGAGGCGCGGATCCCTCCGGCGAGGACGAGGCCTCGAGAAGCGTCGACCCCGTTGGCGAGGGCGAGGCCTCGAGAGGTGCCGACCCCTCGAGAGGTTCCGCCGGCTCCTCAAGGAGCGCTCCCGCCGACGTGGACCTCCAGGTGATCTCCTCCAGCGACGACGAGGATGCCTTCCGCGTCGCCCGCTCCCAACGCGTCGGAGAGGAGGAGGAGACGAGCGGCAGCGGGGGAGGACGCTGCGAGCCCCGCTCCAAGGCCATCCACGACAGGAGAGCAGCGGTTGCGAGGAGCGCTCCTCGCGAGGAGGCAAAGGTGCCTCAAGAGGAGGCCGGAGCAAGCAACACCCAACCGCCCAAGGCGAAGAAGAGGGTGTGGAGGATGGTTGACGAGTAAGTCCTGATTTTTCTTCCTTCCTCGTTTGGCGTTTTGCTTGTGGAAAACCCCCTTGAAGGATCTTCTACTTGTCTTTCTTTCAGGCAACCTGCGGAGCCAAAGAGGCGGCGGCTCCGCAAGCTTGGAGAGACCACCAGCGTCGTCGCGGAGACGCCTGCGGCTAACGAGCCGCGCCAGGTGGCTGTCCCTCCCGCGGGTGAGCACCGCGCGGAGGAGGCGGTTGAAGAGGCGGCGCTGTCGCCGGCTCGGGCGGCAACTCCTCCCGTGGTGGAGCACCGCGCGGAGGAGGTGGTTGGAGAGGCGGCGCCGCCGCCAGCTCGGGCGGCGACTCCTCCCGTGGCGGAGCACCGCGCGGAGGAGGTGATCGAAGAGGCGGCGCCGCCATCGCCAGCTAGGGCGTCCACTCCTCCCGTCCAGCAAGAGACGGAGGAGGAGAGGGTGGACGAGGAAATCGTCATGGAGCCGCCTCCAGAGGAGGAGGAGGCTCCCTCAAGAGGGGCCGATGCGCCCGAGGCCGTGGCGGACGCGGCCGCCATGGAAGGGGCAGGAAGCGCCCCTGAGGAGCAGGAGGCAGAGGCACCTCCGGAGCCCACAGGCGCCGGAGCTGGGGGCGAGAGGACACCCAGCCCCCAGAGGGCACCTAAAGCGGGTGACGACGGAGGCGCCCCCACGAGCCCCCAGGCCACACCAGAGGCGTCCGTGAGCCCAAGGCAGGAGGCCTCGGGCGCCTCGACAAGGATCGAGGCCTCTGCACCCAGCAGTGGTGCGGGGACTTTGGCGCTGCGGGAGCCGCGGCGCCAAGCAGTCCGTCGCCAAGTCGTCCTCAACCGGGCGCGGCGGACGCTCGACGAGCTGGAGGCACAACTCGCCGGAGAAGAACTCGCCATAGCGGAGGAGCATGCGAGGCTCGACGAGGGCTGGGCCCTCCTCCGCGAGAGCGTGGAGAGCTGTCGCCGGCAGGACGCGGCGGCCCGGGCGGAGCGCCAAGAGGCCCTTCGCTTCGCCAAGGAGACCCGCGACAGCGTGAAGCGGGAGGCGGCGGAGGTCATGGACCAGCTGGACGCCGCTCAGGGAGGCGCTCGAGGTGGAGACTGCCTCCAAGCACCAGGAACTAGCGGCCGCGGAGCAGAAAATTGCCGCTGAGTCCGAGGTCGCAAGAGCCAGCTTGAAGGAGCTCCGCGAGCTGCTGGATGCTCGCGAGGGGCAGCTGGCGCCGCGCGAGGCAGAGCTGACGCGACGCGAGGGAGAGCTCTCCCTCTGCGAGAAGGAGCTGCGCCGGCGCGAGGAGCAGGTCCAGCTGCTCGAGAAGGACCAGGCCACCCGCGAGGGGCAGCTGCAGGAACGCGAGGGCCTGGTGGCCAAGAACGAGGCCACCTACGCGGAGCGCCACGAGAAGGCCAACGCCGACTTCGCGATGAAGCAGAAAAGAATCCAGGAAGAGGCTGACACCAAGGTCAAGCTCATCCGCGAGACTCTCTCCAAGGACTATGATGAGAAGGCCAAGAAGCAGGAGGACCACTTCAAAGCGAAACGCAAGGAGCTCCAGGACTGCATCCAGGAGCTCGAGAAGGGGGAGAAGCATATGGCTTCCCACCTTCAGAGCGCCAACGAGGCCCAGGCTCGCGCGGAGAAGGAGGCTGCCGCCTTGAAGGGGGAGCTGAGCGAGCTCCAGCAGCAGGTGGGGCCGGTCGCGGACCTCATGGAGCGGGCACGGGACAACGCGCAACATGGCCGGACCATGACGCGCCAACGCCAGCTCATGCTCCAAGGCTTGGTGGACCGCGCGCGCGCCGTTGGGGACGACTTGAGGATCGAGGTTCCCAACTTTTCCGCAGGGAGCGACGACGAGGCCGCATACTCGTTCTTCTTCGAGCAATTCCTCGGAAAGCTTGAAGAGGTCACGAAGGGCTTCGACGAGCGCATCGTGGAGGAGAGCCGCGATCTCCTCGTCATCGCCACCAGCCGCATCTTCAGCAACCTCGCGAGGCTCCAGCCCTCACTTGACCTCGAGGCCGTGACGGCGCCGGTCAATATCAGCGACAAGGCGCGGAAGGCCGCCGATGCGTACGCCAAGAAATTCGACGAGGAGGATGGCCTGGAGGAGGAGGCGGAGGCTGCCGCAGACGGAGCGGGCACCTCAGGAGGCGCGACGGCCTGAGTTCTCCTCTATCTGGACGTGCAGAGGCACGGATTATCTTAGCATTTATTTGTAATAGCCTTGTAAAGACTTGTTTTAAGCTTTGTTTGGATGTGCTTGGTGAATATCCCTCGAGAGGCTTTTTGTCTTCTTCCCTCGTGTCTTTTTCGCTCTACGTCTTAGTACCCTCTCTTAGCGCTACACCACCACTGCTTCGGTATGCGAGAGTCAGGGCTCCGCAAGGCCGGGGGGTGCGTGAGGCCTCAAGAGGTAAGAGCCCCCAAGTCACGATGCTTGGGGCTCCCCTTCAACGCGCAAGCAGCCCATGAAGCGTGGGAGAGAAAAAGGGGGGCTCGAGGGATGAAAACCAGCGAGGGGAAAATTAACCAAGTGTTTGGACTTAGCTTTGCGAGGCGTTTTGTCTTGGAGAGGGTGTTGGTTCCCTGACGAGATGTTTTTGCCTTGGAGAGGGCGTTGGTTCCCCGACGAGGTGTTTTCGCCTTGGAGAGGGTGTCGGTTCCCTGACGAGGTATTTTGGACCGATTTCCTGCGTTTTGACAGATAGGCGTACCCACTAGCAATACATAGCTAGATAACTTATGCGCTCTCATAGGTTCCTTCATGAGTGTCTCGCGAGGAGAACAGGCACCAAGGTCCTTGGTGAGTTGACGTGCACGGGAGCCGGTCCATGAGTTCAGAGCTCCTTGGGAGTTGACATGCATGAAAGCTGACCCGTGAGTTCAGAGCTCGGATTCCTTGGATTTTAGGCGCTGCTGGGATGCTCCCGAAGCACAGGCACCATGTCCAGGCCCCGCTCGCGAGATACACAGGAGGGATCATACGAGCAAGGATGAATCAGCAATAACATAAATGCTTACCAAAGCAACAACATATGCTAGCGCGAAGCGCAAAGGTTCAAAGTGACCTGAAATAGAGGTTCATTACACTGGCGTGGCCAGAAACACAAAAAAAATCCGCCATGTCAGGCATGGGGTTCCACATGCTGTGGCTGAGACGATCGAGGGGGCGTGCCCGGGGCGACACATGTAGAGAGAGCTCAGAGGGGGCCCCTATGCGGGGGTGGCTTGTAGAGCCTGCGGTCCACCTCGCCAAGGCATGGTGCTTGAAGAAGTCACCTTGCCAAGGCGCGGTGGCTTGGGAGACTTCTCGAACGGCCCGCGGCAGCGTATAGTAGAGAGGGGAGCCCGAAATTTTTCCTCGTGGAGGATGATGGCGCGAGGCTCTCCCTTGGTGCAAAAAATTGCTCGTCGAGGATGATCAGGGGTAGAACTTGCGCAGGTGCTGGATGTTCCAGGGGTTGGCGACAGGGATGCCGTCCTCCGTCTCGAGCCGCGCGGAGCCAGGCCTGGCGATGTGGACGACCCTGTAGGGTCCTTCCCACATTGGTGAGAGCTTGTGGAGGCCTGCCCTGGAGAGGATTCTCCTCAGGACGAGGTCTCTTGCTTCGAGAGTGCGCGGGCGGATGTGGCAGCTATGGTAGCGATGGAGGTCTTGCTGGTACCTTGCCGCTCTCAGGGCCGCATTGCGGCGGAGCCCTTCAAGCAGCAGGAGGTCGTTGTTGCGCAGTTCGTCCAGCTCAGCCTCCTTGAAGGCCAGGACTCGGGGAGAGCCATGAGTGATCTCGCTGGGGAGGACGGCTTCAACACCATAGACGAGGAAGAACGGCAGTCTCACCCGTTGGCTTTGTTGGCGTGGTGCGGATGGACCAGAGCACCGAGGGGAGCTCATCAATCCAGTGCTTGCCGCTGGCCTTGAGGCGGTTGAAGCTTCTCGTCTTGAGGCCCTTGAGCACCTCGGCGTTGGCTCGCTCAGCCTGCCCGTTGCTTCGTGGGTGCGCCACCGAGGCGTAGCAGATTTGGGCGCCGAGGCTGCCGCAGTAGGACTTGAAGGCACCGCTGATGAATTGCGAGCCGTTGTCGGTGATGATGCGGTTGGGCACGCCGAAGCGGCAGACCAGGCTCCTGATGAATTTCACCGCCGACTTCGCCGGTATGGTGCGCACGGGTTCCACCTCAGGCCACTTGGTGAATTTGTCGATGGCGACGTAGAGGTAGCGGTAGCCCCCGAGCGCTCGTGGGAAGGGTCCCAGGAGGTCCAGCCCCCAGACCGCGAACGGCCAGGAGAGCGGGATCGTCTGGAGTCCTTGCGCGGGCTGGTGGATCTGCTTGGCGTGGAATTGGCAGGCGTCGCAGGATTGGACGATTGCGGCTGCATCTTGAAGCACTGAAGGCCAGTAGAACCACTCCGGAAGACCTTGCCCGCAAGGGTGCGCGAGGATGAATGGTGACGCACTCTCCGCTGTGGATGTCATTGATGAGCTGGCGGCCTTCCTCGCCAGGGACGCACCGCAAGGCAACCCCATTGGGGCGCTTACGGTACAGGTCTCCGTCGTGGAGGCAGTAAGACTTGGCCTGGCGAGCAATTCTTTCGGCTTCAGCATCTTCTTCGGGGAGGACTCGATTTTGCAGGTAGTTCTTGATCTCGTCGATCCAACCAGTGTCTTGGCGTACCAAGGTCATCAGCAAGCGATCGCCTGAGGGCAGCCCGCAGTTTGGTGCTCCACTTGATGGGGCTGGTGGGAGCTCCTCATCGATGCTGATATTGGCCACTGGCTGCTTGACCCGAGGCCTTGGTGAGTCTCTCCTCGAACACTCCAGGCTTCTGGGCTTCCCTTCTTGCTGCTCGCCTGGCGAGATCATCTGCTTCTTGGTTTTCTGCTCGCGGGATGTGCTTGAGCTCCATACCCCTGAAGTGCTTCTCGAGTTTGCGTACCTCTTAAAGGTAGGCCACCATGTAGGTGTCCTTAGGCGTGTAGATTTTGTTGGAGAAGTTGACGAGGAGCTGAGAGTCGCCCTTGATGAGGATGCGCTTGATGCCGAGGGCAATGGCAGCTCTGAGCCCGGCGAGGAGGCCTTCGTATTCAGCAATGTTGTTGGAGACCTTGTCGTTGTCCTTGAAGCACAGCTGTATGGCGTAGTAGAGCTTGTCGCCCGTCGGTGAGGTGAGGACAGCACCAGCCCCTGCACTCCTAGCCGCGAAGGCGCCGTCGAAATGCATGGTCCAGTGGCCTGGTTCCGTCCCTCCTGAGGCTGCGGGTTCCTCCTCTTGAGGATCTTCTTCACGCGTGTCCGTCCACTCGGCCATGAAATCAGCCAGCGCCCTGCCCTTGATGACCCTGGTGGTGTCAAACTCCAGCTCGAAAGGTTGTAGCTCGATGCCCCAGCCTGCGACATGATCTGTCGCGTTTGGGTTGCGCAGGACTTGCTCCAGGGGGTATGAGGTGACCACCTTGATGGGGTGGCCCTGGAAGTAGTGGCGCAGCTTCCTGGAGGTGCTGAGGAGCAAGAAGAGGAGGTTTTGCTGCATGGTGTAGCGCTCGCGAGCGTCCCGCAGCACTGTGCTGACGAAGTAGACGGGATGCTCGACGAGGGCGTCGTTGGCATGGCAGCGGCTAGCTCCTCTCCAGGCTCGGTGGAGTACTCGGCGAGGGTTTCTTGAGGCCCCACTTGTAGAGGCTCGGCATGAGGCTGGAGTCTTGACGAGGGTGCTTCCTTGTCGGGTGGTTCTGGGCTTGGCGACGTAGAGGTCTGCTTGGCGAGGACTGGCTCTTCCCTTTCAGCCACCAAGACCGCGCTTGCCGTCTGAGGAGTGGCTGCAAGATACAGCTTCAGAGGCTCGCGGGGGCATGGGGCAACCATGATGGGTGGGCTCGCCAGGTATTTCTTCAGGTCCTCAAAGGCCTTTGCTGCTTCAGGGGTCCACTTGAAAGGACCGGACCTCTTCATGATCTTGAAAAATGGCAGCGCCCTCTCGCCGAACTTGGAGATGAAATGGCCAAGGCTGGCCATACATCCCGCTAGGCGTTGCATGCCCTTGAGGCGACGAGGAGGCTGCATCTGCTCTATGGCCTTGATCTTGTCGGGGTTGGCCTCGATGCCGCGGTGGGATACCAGGAACCCGAGGAGCTTGCCTGAAGGGACCCCGAAGACGTACTTGGCGGGGTTCAGCTTGATGTTTACTTTGCGCAAGTTGGCAAAGGTCTCCTCGAGGTCCTGGATGAGCGTGTTTTCTTCGCGAGTCTTGACCACAATGTCGTCGACGTAGGCCTCTGCATTCTTCCCCATTTGAGCCCCCAAGGCAATCCTCATGAGGCGCTGGAAAGTGGCGCCGGCGTTCTTCAGGCCGAAGGGCATGCAGACGTAGCAAAACACACCACAAGGGGTGAGGAATGCTGTCTTCTCCTCGTCCTCCTTTGCCATCTTGATCTGGTGGTAACCAGAGAAGGCATCCAGGAAACAGAGGAGCGCGCAGCCGGCGGTGGAGTCCACGATCTGGTCGATCCTCGGGAGGGGATAGGGGTCCTTGGGGCAGGCCTTGTTGAGGTCGGTGAAGTCGATGCAGAGGCGGCTTCCTCCGGTGTGCTTGGGGACGACCACACCGTTGGCGAGCCAAGTGGGATGGACCACGTCCTTGATGATGCTGGCCTTCTTCAGTTTTTCTACTTCCTTGACGATGAAATCTTGCTTCTCTGGCGCCTGGCACCGTGCCTTTTGCTTCACGGGGCGTGCGTTTGGACACACGGCTAAGTGGTGCTTGATCACCTCCCTCGGTATTCCGGACATATCTGACGGTGTCCATGCGAACATGTCAGAGTTTGCCCTGAGGAAGGCGACGAGCGCGCTTTCCTATTTGGGAGGCAAGTTGGCGCCGATGGTGACGCTAGCCCCCGAGCCGCTTGCCTCAAGAGGCACTTTCTTCGTCGCGGCCTTCTCCTGAGAGAACAGCTGCTTCTTCTTCGCGGGGGGCCTCGGTAGGGGCTCCTCATCCTCGTCAGCGGGCGATGCCACCGCGGCAGCCTTGTAGGCCGCTTGCGCAGCGTACAGGGCGTCCGAGACCACGCCGCGGATGACGATGGTGCCACCCGAGCCAGGGAGCTTGACGAGGTTGTAGGCGTGGTGGGTCACCGCCATGAACTTGGCGAGGGCGGGGTAGCCGAGGATGGCGTTGTAGGGCAGGCCGATGTGCGCGACGTCGAAGTCGATCAGCTCGGTGCGGTAGTTGGCCTGGGTACCGAAAGTGACAGCGAGCCTCACCTGCCCCAAAGGAGTGGTGAGACCCTCTGTCACCCCCGAGAAGGGCCTGGTGGGCATGAGCCGCTCGTAGGGCACCTACAGCTTCTCGAATGTCTCGACAGAGATGACGTTGAGGCCTGCACCCCCATCAATGAGCGTCTTGGAGACTGTAATGTAGTTGATGGTGGGGGTGCAGACCAGCGGGATGGTGCCCACAGTCGAGGTGGACTTGGGGTGGTCGGCGGAGTCAAAGGTGATGGGACACTGGGACCACTTGAGGGGCCTGGAGGCCTCAACCCCGGGAAGGGCTGCCGCGACCTCGCGAGCGAATTGCTTAAAGTGGCGGTTGGAGCTGGGGGCCTGAGCCCCGCCGAGGATGCAAGCGGCCCCGCGAGGCACCTGGTAGCCCTCAGGAGTCTCAGCAGGGAGGTTGTCGTTCATGGGCTGGGCGGCGTTGGCCTGAGGGTTCTGCTGGTAGTTGTTGTCGTAGTTGTTGTTCCAGTGTCGCCCCCTGCGGCCGCCGCGGCCACCGCCGCGGCCTCCGTGGCCTTGCTGCCGATCGTTTGCCTCGCGAGCCTCGCGAGCCTCGCGAAGCCTCTTGAGGTCGTAGCAGTCCTCGGTGGCGTGGGAATGCCTGTTGTGGTAGATGCAGAAGGGACGATCATCTTTCTTCTCGGGTCCTGCGGCTGGAGTGGCAGCTTGACGAGGCTGCTTGGCGTCAGGCTCAGCCGCGAGGACTGCAGTGGTCTTGCGCTTCTCGGTGGATTTCTTCATCTTCTTGGACCCCTCGGCGGGGTCCCCTGGCTCGTTCTTGACGAACAAGCGGCCCTCCTCAGCCTTGGCGCACTTGTCCGCCAAGTCGAAAAGCTTGACGACGGTGGTGATGTTGTCGTGGATGCCAAGCTTCTCGAGCATCCGCACATCCGTGACCCCAGCCTGGAAGGCCGAAATGACCTGCGCGTCGGTGGCGTTGGGGATTTTGTTGTGCACTTGGCTGAAGCGCTGGATGTACTTGCGGAGGGTCTCGCCAGGCTTCTGGTGCACGGCGCGGAGATTGTTGTACGTGAGGCCGCGCTCGTACGTGCCCTTGAAGTTGGCGACGAAGCACCGGCAGAGGTCCTCCCAAGTGTTGATGGACTCGGCGGGGAGGTTGGTGAGCCATGAGGACGCGGAGTCCTTGAGGTCCATGGGGAACCAGTTCGCCATGACCTTGTCATCGCCCCCGGCGGCCTGAATGGCCAAGGTGTAGAGCTGCAGGAACTCCAGGGGGTTGTTCTTGCCGTCGTAGCGCGGAGGAAGATCCGGCCAGAACTTGACCGGCCAGACGACGCGACGGAGGCTGCGAGTGAACGCGGCCGTCGTGCCGTAGGTGACCGTGCCGTTGGCGAGGGTGGCTCGGAGATGGCGCCCCGCGGTGGCGATGTCGTGGACGGCGCGGTTGTGGCGATCCTGGTGGCGCTCGATGCTCACGCGTGCGTCCTCCGGGCCTCGCTGCACGATCTGGCAGTCGTGCGGCGACGACGCGTGCGACGCGGCGCGACGCGGTTGTCACGAGGAGGAGCCCCGGCTGGAGCAGGTTGCGGTGGAACCGGTGGAGCTGGAGCGGGCGCGGGGTGACGAGGAGGAGCATGCGGCGCGCCGTGCGCCACGTCCCCTGCGCGTGCAGAAAGGACCAGCGAGCGGGACGGTGCAGGAGCGGCGACGCGAGCGGCGCCGACGAGCTCGGAGAGGCGGTTGAGCCAGGCCTCCTGGGCCTCCGGCGTGGGGCGGTACTGCAGCAGCTCCTGCGCCATGAGAAGCGCAGTTGCCGGGCTGGGCGCAGGGCGGCCCGGCGAGGAAGCAGCACGGTCCCACGACGGGTGCAGGGAGGAAGCCTCCTCTTCGCCGAGGTCGTCCTCGGCGTGGTCGATGTCGTCGTCCTCCGGGTGCTCGACGCGTAGCTCGGGGTCGACGTGGCGCTCTGGAGCAGCACTTCCGCGCGGGCGGCCGCGCGGGTTGCCAGCGAGAGCGGTGGCGGCGCTGGCCGTCCGGCGAGCGAGGCGTTCGGCGCGAGAGCCGGCCATGGCGGTGTCGAGGTTGAAGATGCGCCTCAGCCCCCTACCTGGCGCGCCAAATGTCGGCGAACCGTCCCAGGAACTGGGTGTGTCTCACGAAGGATCGAGTAAGGGGCTAAACACGGAATCAAACAACCCTCAACGTGCCTCGGCGACGGTGCTCACCTGGATCGTCGCGGGGAAGCACTGCAGAGAGGAACACACGGTCTTACCC
This sequence comes from Puccinellia tenuiflora, assembly GCA_012064385.1. Lineage (NCBI taxonomy): Eukaryota > Viridiplantae > Streptophyta > Magnoliopsida > Poales > Poaceae > Puccinellia > Puccinellia tenuiflora. The sequence goes on from QRDG01001158.1 coordinate 195,994, forward strand.
AGGTTCAGGGCCCTCTAGGTGAGGTAAAACCCCTACGTCCTGCTTCGAGTTGTATTGCACTTGCTTGGAGAGGTTTCAGTACAGGGCGAGCTTGGCGAGCTCTGGGTGGCTAACAATGGCTACTGCTCACCTCAGATCTAGGGTTTTGGGCTTGTGAATCTTGGAACCAACCGAACCCTTTGCACGGGCGTGCTCCCCCTCCTTTTATAGGCGTCTCGGGCCTCTTCCCCCCAAATGTCTTGGCGGGAAGGGCTACCACATGGCGACGAAGGAGGAGGTGCGGTGCACAATAAAGGTAGAGTCCACCATAAAGGTAAAGTCCATGGACGCGGTCCACGGCAGGGGGCGGCGTCACCAAAGCTGGAAAAGCCACCGTCCAAACAGGACGGTGGGCTGGCGCTGCTGAGGCGGGATGTGTCCCACGGTGACGTCGTCCTTGGAGGGTAGCTGCAGACGGTTCCCTTATCACCAAAGTGGCAATCCTTGGGGCTCCTTTGCTTGGTGCAGCTTTGTTGACTCCTTTATACACAGAAATGGCAACTGTGGCGCTGCTGTCACCGCGCGCTGGCGCGGTCGTCACTCTGCGGAGAGTGCAGAGTCCATGTGCGCTCTGCCGCGGAGGCAGAGCTGGCTTCGAGAGGAAGGAAGCCTCACGAGGCAAAAGGCCTCGCCGAGCCTTTCGGCTTGGTCCTTAGCAGAATTTGCAAATGGCATCCGAGATGCCCTCTCAAGGAGAGGTCTCTCGCCGAGGGAAGATCCCTTGGCGAGGAAGAGAGGTCCCTCGCGAGGGAAAAACCCTCACGAGGCTCGCCAGGCTCGGAGAGCCTGGTCCTTAGCGAAATCTTCTGAAGAATCTTGTGGGCCCTGGCAGGCCGGCCCGTGGTACCCTGGTTTCCACTTTGCCGACATTATGAAGCTGGAGACCGTAATGGTCCAGTATCTCGATCAAGAAAGCCGAGGGCGGCAAAGAGAACCCTCTGACAACATGAGAACAAAGTAGTACCCGTTCGTCCTTGATTGGAGTTGGGGCCGGGTCACCAAAGGCGGATCGCCAAGTCGGTGCCGACTCTAAAGACGGAAGAATGGCTCCATCAGCCATCATTCCCGTCAGTTCGACATCATCCACCACTGAGCAAGCTCAGTTGTGGGTCGGGTTGTTGGCGGCGCCTTCGTTGTCACCGGCTTCCTCTTCCTCTTCTTCTTCAGTGGCCCGGGCCTCTTTGGCCATATCGGCGGCAGCTGCGGAAGCGGAAGCCACCGTAGCCGCGGCTTCAGCTGCAGCTTTCGCTAAAGCCACTTCGTCACGGCCCGTAGCGGTGGAGGTGTCCTCCGGAGCTGGAGAAGATGCAGATGCAACGGCGGTTGGCACGGTGCCGGCGGCGGCGGCCGTGGACGCGGAGCCGCCCATCGGCGGCGCTGAGTCGAGGGGCGTAGCGTCGATGACGGGAGAGCTCGGGGCGACAGATGCCATGGAGCACGCACTGGAAGCAGAGAGGAAAAGGTAGAGCTCAGAGATGAAATCTGGAGAGGAGAGTGTTAGGGTTGCGAATGGAGGCGTGGTCACGGCAAAGGCGAAGAGGCCAGCTTTTATAGCGGGTGCACTGAGATTTGTGCAACGGCTCCGAGCCGAGATTTCCGCCATGCATCTCGGAATCGGACCGTTGGAGGATGTTTCTTCCCTCTGACGCCTCGGTTCTCACGCGGGAAAAACGGAGTTAGCCCCTACGTTCGAAGATGCTCCTCCACTCACTATGCCGGGTCTGACAGAGCCGTCAAATCGACGAACGCGTGTCAAAGCGCACTCAAGTGTTTTTCCGGTATAACAAGCCGGCACGTTGAGATCAACAAACAAGTTCGGCATGATTGCAGGTTTCTGGGAATGCTCCAAGACTGAAGATGGATGAAGAGTTTCCCGGACAATGTTTTGTCGGGAGAATGAAGCCAACCGTGCAAGTACTTGAAGCTTTCCGGGGGCTACTGTTGGGGTTATGCCGAACAGGTATCCTCGCGGATGTGAAGTAAAGCCAGCATGCCAGGGTGGCCCATAGTGGTGGTAAGCCGAAATCCGGCTTACCGGGCGGCCCAGTATGATGAAGCGCAGGAGGCCCATCCGGCTAAGGGAAGGTTCCAGAAGGTGGCCAGCATTGCGGAAGACTTAGCCCACAAGGCAAGGCCCAAGTCGGATTAGATTAGAACTCTATGACTTAGTCGGTAGGTTTTCCTCCTGTAAGTGAAAGAACAAACGATGCCCGAGATGTCGCCTAGAGGGGGGGTGAATAGGCGATTAACACTTTTTCTAATTAGGGGCTTGATAAATGCGGAATAAAACTATATGTTTAAAATAACAAGCCAACAACCTAATTACTAGGCTCACCTATGTGCACCAACAACTTATGCTAAGCAATTTAAGCAACAAGGTGATAGCAAGATAAGAACTTCAAGCACGAAGGCTATCACAATGTAAATTGCATAAGTAAAGCTCGGGTATAGAAATAACCGAGGCACACGGAGACGAGGATGTATTCCCGAGTTCCTCCTTGTTAAGGGAGTACGTCTCGTTGGAGGGGTGTGAGCTCGCCACAAGAGGCCTACTCAAGATGCCACAAAGGCCTCACCCTATTCTCCGATGAACCTCACCCAAGGGATTGGTTCACCTTCCACTATCGGAATCCTTCGGGGCGGATTCCGGAGCCCTTTACAACTTCTCCTTGGGGCACACACCCACAACTCAATTGGGGGCTCCCAAACTCGTGCCGAAGCTTCACAACTCGAAGTCTTCGCGGCACCTCCAACCGTCTAGGGTACCCAATGCACCCAAGAGGCAACAAGCTCTTGGGAACACAATGCACCCAAGAGTAACAAGCTCTTCAACGTCGATCTTCACGTATCACCGTGGAGGGAGCAACCCGATGCAACAAATGCAAAAGGCAAGAGCACACAAAGTGCTCAAATCCTTCTCTCCCAAATTCCAACCAAAGCAACTAATGCTATGGAGGGAATAATAGAGGAAGAACAAAGGGGATGAACACAAAGCAACCCCAAAATCTAGATCCACAAGTTTCCCTCACTTAGAGGGGATTTTGATTGGTGGAATGGTAGATCTAGATCTCCTCTCTTGAATCCCTAAGTTTGGGCAAGAATCATTGGAGGGGAAGAGAAGAATCAAGCTCACAAGGATTAGAGCAAAGGGAAAGAGCAAGAACAAGTGAGCAAGGTGTGTAACCAGGTTTTGGGGGGGAAGGAGGCTTTTTATAGCCTCCCCCAAAAACTAGCCGTTGGAGCCTGTCCAGGCCGGAGACTCCGGAGTAAGTGGCCGGAGACTCCGGCCTGCTGGGTCATCGGGGAGGCCGGAGATTCCGGTCCTTGGGGCCGGAGACTCCGGCCAGGCCGGAGACTCCGGGCACCCTCCGGGGTAGCTCCGGACCCCTATCCAGAGGCGCACCACACAGATGCAAAGAACGGAGAGAAAACTTGGGGCCGGAGATTCCGGGTCCCTTGGGCCGGAGACTCCGGTCCATCTCCGGGGTACCTCCGGACCCCTGTCCAGAAGCGCACCACAGCAGACAAACGGCAGCGAAAATCACAGGCCGGAGACTCCGAGACTCCGGTGTGACCGGAGACTCCGGACCCTCTCCGGGGTAGATCCAAACAGAGAAAACCAGAACTGCCATAACTTTTGCAAATGAAGTCCGAATCGAGTGAATCCAATTTTGTTGGAAAGAGGACGACAAGAGCTTACCCTACAAAAACTGAAAATATGAAAACAAGCAAAGGAGATTGTGCGGAGGGATGGAATGGTGAGACCTTTCCAAGCGGATGAACCGGCAAAATCTCCAACACCGAAAAACGCACAAGCTTTTCATCAAGACTCCGTTTTCAATGATCTTGGGCTTGTTTCGAAGATAATCACAAGCCCTACAAGATCATGCATATACACATCATAGTCTATCATGTGAGGAGGAAAATATAAGGAGAGAGTTTGACCTCTCGTAGAAGAGACAAACCGGTAAAACCTCCGATATCAAAAACGCAAGAAGATATTCACGAGATCCGTTTTTGATGAACTAGAGCTTGGTATGGAGATGAACACAAGCTCTAAATTCTCACATGGATAAAAGCCAAATAAGAACCAATAAAGATGATTGCATGGATGCAAAGGTTTGAGCTCTCTACGACGATACGATCACGATATTCGGTCGAGAGCCCCTCTTGATAGTACGGCTATCTATCCTATAATCCGGTCTCTCACTAAACATCATGAGACCGGTAAAATAGAAACCCTACCAAGATCATACCTTTGCCTTGTGCTTAAACAACTTGAGGTCGATGAAGACGATCTTCAACTCCTCAAGACGCACCACCTTTCTTCATTGCGCTTCGCTTGGTGAAGATTCACATGACGCTCCCCCATACACCAAGATGGGGAAAGCACTCTTCGGCATATCTTCACTTGAACTTGAGTGTCGATCAACACAAATCTTTTCTTCCCTTGAGCTTGACTCCAACACATGGAGATCAAGCAAAGCACCTTGACTCCAACACATGGAGACAAGCTTGGCCTTGATCAACAAATGATCTTCTTCCCTTAACCTTGACTCCAACCAATGGAGACAAGCAAGCTTGTGGACACCTACAAATATAGCTCAATGCAAATATTAGTCCATAGAGATTGTCATTAATTACCAAAACCATGCATGGGATCAACCATGCACTTTCAATCTCCCCCATTTTGGTAATTGATGACAATCCCTTTTAAGAGGGTTTATATAAAGAATAAAGCAACCTTGCATGACAAACAAGCAAGGATGCAAAGCGCATTAAAGGCAAATGCAACAAAAGCATAAAACCCAAATTCCCTTAAACCCTCTAAACTTCTCCCCCATTGGCATCGATTGCCGAAATGGGAAGAAAAATTTAGAGAGCCAATATAATATGAGTTCCTCCATAAAGGTGATGGCAAACCCTTTTAACGAATAAAATAGAGGAAATCAAACTATATTGAGGATCAAAAGATTGCAAAAAGATGAAATCATTTTAAACATCTCCACAAAGGAGAAAAGCAATCAAAAAATCCAAAGTGAGAGTTCTAAGTGAAAACGGAGAAGCTCCCCAATTTTTATGCACCATTGAGGAGTGCATAAAAATGGCATCCTTGCTCCCCCAAAATCATCTAAAACACGCAACTAGTGCAAGAGTGCATAATGCAAAAGCAAATCATAGCACTTGCACCAAAGATGTGGTTGAGCCATAAGTAGATACCAATTTTCAAAAATTCAACATAAGATAGGCCCAACCGAGATAAAGAGATCTTTTAAAGAAATATATTCACAAGCTTAGGGATACCAAATGGAAACTAAAACCAATTGAAAATGCCAAAAGCTAGTGAGAGCATTTAGCCAATAAAATTCAACATGCTCACCATGGTAGGCATGAAGTCAAAGATCTTCAAAAATACATGAGTGTGCAAAGATACCAATAAACAATAAGACAAGCACTCATGAGACAAATTTGGAACCACCAAACAATTATAGATGAAAAACAAGGTGGCTCAAAATAATTAGGATACCAACTAAAAGGTGACCTCTCTCATATGTATAGGTTTCTAATTGGACAAACCATTGATGATATACATCCGCAAAGAAACATATACATACGAAATGGTTTGGAAAAAAGAAGAACAAGATATCCAAAAGGAAGTCATAAATATACAAATGAGATTGTTGCTTAAATGCATAGCACATAGCTCAAATTTATCTCATTGTATATAAATGAACTTCAAATATATCAAATGCATCACACATATCACTAAGGAACAAGAGATAGTGGAGATGCTTTAAGTTAGGCAACAAGTATCACAAAGAAATAATATCAATTGAAGAAAAGGTTTTTGCAAATTCATCACACATATCACAAAGATATATTAAGTGAAGAAATAGGCCAAAACCACAACAATTGCATATAAAAGCTTTCATGCCAAGAGACAACCTACACAAGGTTGGATACTAAAAGGAATGCATGAGATAGATACTTGTTACCGAGATGACATTGGTGATGAAGATGATGAGAGTTGGTTTGACATCAAAGCTTGACTCTGACAATCACATGGTGAGAACACCTTCCTTATGAATGAGGCAAGCATCCAATGCATCTCCATTGTACCTAAAACAAAATTTAAGCACAAAATGGTTCCCAAACTCATTGGGTTCCATAGTAGTTAGATCAACTACAATATATAGGAAACACTCCACATAAATATGTGCATATAGATATGAAATTGAATTTCATGCACATCTTAGCCGATTTAGGATTCGGTAGAGTATCCCCTATATATTGGATCAAGAAAGATAAGCATGCTAAAATAATATAAATTAGTAACCGAGCATGCAAAGGCTTTCTAGAACCAAAAGAGATGCAATTTGGGCGAAAACACAAAGTGAACCAAAAAGGTTATCCAAATTATATCAAAATCCAAATCAACACATGAATTAGGAGAAATCAAATCAACCAATGATTGATTCCAAAACACATCAACACATGAAGTGTGATATCAAAAGAAATCAAATCAACACAACAAATGATCGATAAGACACCAATTGAAGATAAGATACCAATTAAGACAAAAAATATCAACTAGGAGAAAAGATACCAAGAAGAGGATGATACTTGACCGAAATCAAGTAAAATAAAGTAAGGCAAAAAGGTATCAAGACTCCCACAATAAATATCAATTGGAACAAATATCTATGGAGGAGATATTAAATTCCAATTAATACCAATTGAAGGCACCAAAGCAAAAGATAAAGAATTAAAACGCCATATTTCGAAAAAAGGTTTGTTGGTAGTTCCAACTATTCGAACCAACCGGCAAAGCCATGGTTAAAATAAGATGAAACAAATGGTTTCTCACATAATATATGGAAATGCATATTAGAGAAAAAACCACACCAAGCAAACTCACACAAACAAGAACCAAAGGGTAACCACAAAGGAAAAATGGAACTTGTTTGAGCAAACATGCCACATAGGAATTAGATAATGTACAATATCAAATCTAAGTGGCAAACCTCAAATGTTCACATTTTATGGGATTGTAATATGCACATAGCTTATTACTCCCCCATAATGTGATAAAATATTTTATTTTTAAACAAGAGGCAAATAAAACCAACTAGAGAAATTAATGGACATTGTAGAAATTGAATTTCTCATGAATATGACATACCACATAGTAACTAGATAATATTGAAATATCAATACTAGGTGGTGTGCTTCATGTACACACATTTTTAGGTTTGTGAGGTGCACAAAGCACATCACTCCCCCAAAATGGGATAGTCCATTAATAACTCAAAGAGCCAAATGCAAGATACATGATACACAACTATCAAGCACAACCTTGAATAACAAGACAAGTAGGAAAGGAGCATATCATATACAAGCACATGCTAGGAACAAAACTAACACATGCAAGGGAGCAAGCAACTTTCAATGTATATATGAATTAAATACAAGTTACCGTGTAACATCCCAAATTTTGGAATGTTTTAAAAATCACAAAAATTTAAAACTTTTATTATTAAATAGAAAAAGTCTCCAAAATCAAGAAAAACCATCTTTGAAGATTACTTTGATTTTCTTAAAGGGATATTATCTTAAATATTCTTTTATCCTTCAATTTCAAGTTTTAAAGATTTGGAAATAAAATACTTAATTTGAATTTCTATAAAATCCTAAAAACCTTTTCTGCAAAGTTTTTCATATTTTGACAAAGCCCATAATTAAATGGGTATTTGTATTTAAAAGGATTTATCAAAGTCAATTTAAATAAAAAGTTTTTACACAAATTATTTTATTGAGTTTATAATTTTTGAATGATAATACTCATACTAATTTTCTGGATATTTTTTAATTCAAAAAGATTTTATAAAACCCTATTTTATAAAAAGACATAAAGGTGTCAAATAAGCCTTTATGCATTATTTGAATTTTTCAAACTTCGAAAAATTATGGAAAAGGTTCCAAAGTGTTTAAAATGACTATTTTGAATTTCATAAATTTTTACAAATTTATTTGACTTGATTTGGAGCCCTAATTCAAAATCTGGAAAAGAAAGACAGAAAAATAAAAAGAAAAAGGAAATGATGACGTCATGCATGACGTCACCTCACCTTCAACCTCCTCGCACGAATCCGGCGCGGTTTCGATCTCAATCCGTCGCGATTTTGTTGGAGTTTGTTGCTTCCGTGCCTTCCCTCTTAATCCTCTCGACCCCCTCTGTCTTTCCCCTCCCGAAACCCTAACTACAGCGCCGCCAGGCCGACGAATCTGCTCGTCGGAGCTCCGCCTACCGCTGCCGTGTAGAGGACGATTCCGGTGAGATCGAGGCGCCGCGCCACCCATTTTCTGTCCCCTTTTGTTCTCCATGTCCGTGCTCACCCTCCGGACATCCCCTTTGATTTTTCTCTGCAGACGAACGACGAGCGTGTCCTCGACCAGTGAGCAACTTCTGCCGCTGCCATTCCAGCCGCTCTCCGTGGCCTCTACAGGACGCGCTCGAGCACGACGACCACGCCATCGTCTTCTCCGCGGTGCACCGAACGCCTTCGTCGCCTCCTCGAGCCCGGAGCACCACCGCATCGTCGTCACCATCCACGGCCGTGACGCAAGGACGCCGCGCCACCACTCTCCGGTCACCAACGCCGGCGAGGTAAGAACCCTAGGTTCTCAACCGTCCGATCTGAATTCAACGACCGTGATTAGATCGAGCCGAGCCGAGCCACGGCTAAGCCGAGCCACGGCTCAAGCCCAGCCGAGCCGATCTGAGCCGAGCCCAGCCTTTTCTGGAATTATCCCGAATTAGAAATAGAAGGCAGTTTTGCAGAAAAACCCCTGCAACTTAGAACCTTCATAGCTTTTTATTGGTTGGGCCAAATTTAACAAATTTTATATTTTTGAAAACCTCAGGATCTGTAGATTATTTTAGACCTATTAGTTTTCAGTTTTGCCATAGTTTAAATTATTCAAATTTCAAATGTGTAATTTGAGTAATTTTGGCATAACTTTAGTTTAAAAATAGATTTTTGGGTAAATCCAATTGGATTAGTTTTGTATAGTTTTCCTCTGTCCAGTAAGACCTTTCCAAAATATTATAAAATGTTTTGAATCATTGTTTTATATAAAATTGTGTTTATGCTATTTTGGAAGTGTTAAAATGTTTTGTTATTGTTTTAATTGTTTTCTTTTGGGAAAATGTTTTAAAACTTAGTTCTCTGTCCAGTATAACCAAAACCCATTTTTGTTAAACCATTTCATCATGAACATGTTGAAAATGGTTTAAAATCTTTTAGTGACTTGTGTTGCAAACTTGACCTAGTTTGCAATTTGACCATATCCAAATTGTAAACCTTGGACCTTGACCAACCTAGACCTCATTACAATAATTCTTTTTGTATATTGAATTATGTGATGAACTTGGACTATCAACCTTGTTGTTTTATTGTTGTCCGTGTTTGATGTTGTGCTTGTTTTATTGTTTGATGGGTGGTTATTTATTGTTGTTTGTTTATATTGTTTAGATTGAACGGAGAGCTACGAGTTACGTTGAAAAGAGTGTGTGAGAAACGACAAGTTTCAAAAGGCAAGTGATACTCCAGCATAAATGACCTACTATTTTACTATATTGCATTGTAGACTATTTTTCAGTAGCATGCATGATAGGCTGTCTTTATTAAAGTTATATGCTATGCAAACCTGTTAGGCTAGCCACATGATTTAATTGACTAGTGACCCATATTAATTTAGTAGATTGGCTTCCTGCAAAAATGAATTGTTTTGTGGTAGATGAGTTAAGAAAAAAATTCTACTAAATTAATCAATCACCTGGGTGGATTTGGAGTTGCTCTATTGGTGGTTCAAAGTTGAGTGGCTGCTCAGGCCCAGTTCTGCGGGTACCTGAGTACGTGCACTTGTGCTCGCCACCCAGGGCCTCGAGATTTTAAGTCACTCCATGTCTAGTTTACTTCTAGTGCAGCCACTTGGTACTATGGCTCTGCCTTGACTAAGTAAGTTCTAGGAATCTGATTCCGGCAGTTCGCAGCGGATGAATGTCTTGTATGGGTATGCTAGAGGAACAGGGGACTGTTTCCCAAAGGTCTCGTCTTTATCTTCGCCTTCCCTTTTCACTTCAAGAAGATCAAGGACAGAATGGGTTGATGAAGTCAAGTGGTGAAAGAGTCACAAACTCTCGAGAGTAATAAAACTAAGATCTTAGCCGTGTCCCCGGTTATGGACAATTTGAGTAACTAAGCAAGGTGGTCGACAGAAAAATCTCATTCATTCCAATTTCTAAATTAAAACTTGATGGGTGAACATGGGGGGATTCGAGACACTGGTGCGCCCAGGAATGTCTCTTAAGGATTTTGGAGAGAAAGAAATGATTTATGAAAGTATAGGATAAAATTTGCTTTGCGCAAGAGCCTTTCAACTCCACCAGCCAGATATGCATGTAGATGTTAGAAGTTTGCCTTTATGAGTCCACAAGTATCATTTGCCAGATCCTATTCAAATGGTTCTGACCAATTTTGGCTGCAACGCTTTTACCGTTGCAGGTTCGTCTGACGATGAGTAAGGAACGGTATAGGTTTCGAGTCTACAACCAACATGTCTGCCTGTGGCACATGAAGATGATGAGGACTCCATGCTATTATATGATTTCCACTGCTGAACTTTGTATTATGCTAGCCTTGTGCTATGCAATTTGTAATATCTAACTCTTCTGGATCTTCGATGTAATAGATATTTGACGCATTTGCATGATATTACATCTTGAACTGTGGTGCTAGCTATTCGATCCAGGGACTAGCACAGAACACAGGGATCTTGGCCTATTTTAAAAGGGCAGGATCGTTTTAGATGGTATCAGAGCATTGTGTTGCCTGTAGGTTCGAAACCCTAGGTTTGGATTAGAACTAGGAAAACACCTAGAATTGAAAATATATTTTACTCAATTTTCTAAAAATAAAATATTTACAAGTTATCCTTCTTATACTCTCATCTACTATTCACTCTCTAAGACATCTTTCCCCATTTCAAATCACCCTTATTGGTGGATTCAACTCAATTGATGACAGACCAATGAAGATTCCCTTCAAGACAGTTCCACCATACTGAAGATCAAAGAAGAACTTGAAGAGATTAAATGAAGAAATAGATGAGACCACCACTTTAGTCACCTTGCTAGAACAACGATAACGTGATAGTATATTGAGCATACTTAGTTGGTATGACAATGCTAGGTTGTTTGTTAGTGTTTGAACCATGTTGCTTGATGCTTGCTAGATGTTGTTTGTAAAATGTATTGCCTTGTTCTGCTTGTTTGGGTAGGAATATTTCTCTTAGTATCCCTCTATCTCTACTCAGCCATGCTAAACTAAACAGATGTCCCAGCCAAATCCCAACAACCCGGTGATGCTTACACTACAACAGTTACTAGATGCACAGAAACAGTTGAATCAGCTGGTGACCCAAAACCAAGAAGACAATAAGAACATTCCAGCACCACCTCCTCCTCAAGTGGATATGCTGATCAGATTCTTGAAGCTTCGACCAGGAAAGTTCTCAAGAACTGAAGAACCTATTTTGGCCGATGATTGGCTTCGTTCAGTGAATAAGGATTTAGTGACCATCGGATGCACAGATGCTGAGAAGGTTAGATTCGCAGCACATTTACTAGAAGGACCTGCAGCAGACTGGTGGGACAGTTACCAGATCACTCATCCCCTCGAGGAGATGACATGGGATTTGTTCCAAGAAGGATTTCGTGATGCACATATTTCATCAGGAGTGATGAAACTGAAGAGGGAAGAATTTTTGGATCTTCGACAAGATGACCGAAATGTAATAGAATACATGAATGAGTTCAATAATCTGGCGCGCTACGCACCGGATGATGTTGATACAGATACCAAGAAGAAGGAGAGGTTTCTGAACGGTCTGAATGACAAATTATCCATTCTATTGACAGTTGCCTATACTCCTGACTACCAGTCACTAGTTGACCAAGCCATAGTCTTGGAGAACAAACTGAAGCAAGTTGCAAACAAGAAGCGAAAACATGAATTGGAAAAGCATCACTCGGAACCACAGCAGGAATGGCACACTTCACATGGTGAACGTGTTCGTTTTGAGTTCAACCATCATGAAGACAATAACCACCAGTGTCATAATGATAATGGACACGACCGTCATGGAGAAATTGACCACCACATCAACCATGGCCAACATAGCCCTGAACATACTGAAGAGGTTTATGACCTCGGAGATGAGCACATTATGGGAGAAAATAGTAGTCAGAACACCCACCCCAAATCCAACAGGAAAGACCTCAGCCAAGGGGAGTGTTGCAAATGCAAGAAAATGGGACACTATTCTTGGGACTGTCCACAAAGGAAGATTAGTATTGGTACCAAGCCAACTCAATTCCGAAAGGGACATGTGTTCTCTATAAACAGTGAGAGAGTTCTCAAGAGACCAAACCCAATTATTGTAGAATTGTTGATCAACTCATGCTCTGCACTAGTACTTTTTGATGCTGAGGCTACACATTCATTCATATCAAAAAACTTTGTGAGTAAACATAAGACATCCTATCAAGGGATTAGAAGACCCATCAGAGTAAGCTCTACAGAAGGGAAGAGACCAGCAAACGCGGTATGCCCAAACATGACCTTGGAAATTGAGACACATAAGTTTCCAAGCGAGTTGTTTGTGCTAGACTTGCAAGGCTTCGATATAATCATAGGCAAGGACTGGATGTCCAGGTATGAAGGTCAGATAGATCATGCTAGTAAAGCTGTCACCCTCACCACACCAGAAAAGAAGCGGATCAGATATCAGTTTAAATCAAGAAGCAAAGAAACCAACTGAGTTTCCATGAGGAGTTTAGCCAAGAAGAAGGACCAGAGTCAATGGGAATGTTTTGAGTTTGTAATAAGTACCATTTAACTATATGTGAGTGGGAGAGTAAGCACTTTGATGTAGAAGTGGTGTGATGCCGATATATTATATGCCAAAACTTTATGAAGATATATTTTGTTGTGAAGACTACTTGACTTGTCAAGGATAGAGACATTAGCCTGAAAACTGATGAGCCAAGATGACATGGAAAGCCCACTCCACGAGTGGAAGATTCAGAGGAGAAGATTTAGTATGTATAGAAGTTTTCGCAACCCAATAGTTTTGAGGTATCGATAGATTAGCTCAGGTATGTCTTACAGATTGGAAACTCTCTGTCGGACAAGTGAGATTGACCGAGTGTTAGCCTACGAGATTCACCAAACCAAGTACAAGGTAATGAGTGGGTGCGACATGGATTGGCCCCCATGGCGAATACTCATATCATTCGCTCTTGCTATGAGGAATGGTAAATCTGAGTGACAAACCTATTAGAGAGTCGACGATGAACGTGAGCCACTGGATATTATAACCCTATGTAAGGCAAGTGTTGCCTATACGCAAGCTGTACGGTGAGGTTAAACCTAGCTCTCGAGAAGACAAATGGAATTGTTGACCAACCATGAGAGTTTCGTTAGAAAAGGCGTAGTGCTTGCACTGAAGAAAGACAACCAGGAGAAGCAACATGACAAAAGACAATATAGAGACCGATGGCATGATGTTGTAGAAGCCTCTCATTTTGGACTTTTGGTGGACCCAAAGAGTAACCTTCAGTGTCCGAAGTTACTTGAAGAGACATCCAACTTTTGGAAATGAAGTCTATGATATAAGGATCCACACATTTCCATATGGACCCTAGCCCGAAGACAAAAGCCCAAGACTACCTACAGAAGTTTCTTTTAAGGGTGGTAGCCCACCTAGTTGCCTAAACCCGGAGATCCCAAACCTACCTTTCTTTCTAGCCTCTTCGAATCTCGGGACGAGATTCCTTTTAAGGGTGGTAGGTTTGTAACATCCCAAATTTTGGAATGTTTTAAAAATCACAAAAATTTAAAACTTTTATTATTAAATAGAAAAAGTCTCCAAAATCAAGAAAAACCATCTTTGAAGATTACTTTGATTTTCTTAAAGGGATATTATCTTAAATATTCTTTTATCCTTCAATTTCAAGTTTTAAAGATTTGGAAATAAAATACTTAATTTGAATTTCTATAAAATCCTAAAAACCTTTTCTGCAAAGTTTTTCATATTTTGACAAAGCCCATAATTAAATGGGTATTTGTATTTAAAAGGATTTATCAAAGTCAATTTAAATAAAAAGTTGTTACACAAATTATTTTATTGAGTTTATAATTTTTGAATGATAATACTCATACTAATTTTCAGGATTTTTTTTAATTCAAAAAGATTTTATAAAACCCTATTTTATAAAAAGACATAAAGGTGTCAAATAAGCCTCTATGCATTATTTGAATTTTTCAAACTTCGAAAAATTATGGAAAAGGTTCCAAAGTGTTTAAAATGACTATTTTGAATTTCATAAATTTTTACAAATTTATTTGACTTGATTTGGAGCCCTAATTCAAAATCTGGAAAAGAAAGACAGAAAAATAAAAAGAAAAAGGAAATGATGACGTCATGCATGACGTCACCTCACCTTCAACCTCCTCGCACGAATCCGGCGCGGTTTCGATCTCAATCCGTCGCGATTTTGTTGGAGTTTGTTGCTTCCGTGCCTTCCCTCTTAATCCTCTCGATGTAACATCCCAAATTTTGGAATGTTTTAAAAATCACAAAAATTTAAAACTTTTGTTAATAATTAAATAAAGTCTCCAAAAATCAGGAAAAGCTTTTATAGAAGATTGTTTTGACATCTTCAAAGTTATATTTTAATTAAATATTCCTTTATCCTCAAATCTCAACTTTAATGATTTGGTTTTAAAATAAATAATATGGGGATATTATAAACACTATTTCATTTGTGGAAATAATTTAAATACTCTTCCAAGCTTTGTTTTATAAAAATGTTTTATCTTAAATTATTTTAATATGAAAATGAGTTATCATTTTGAATGATATTACTCATATTATCCTCTAGTTCTTAATTAAATATTTTGGGATATTTATAAACCCTAATTTGGAAAATCCCCAAATAGCCATATAAGGCAAATTTGACCAAAAGGATATTTTGGTAATTTTGTTTGGGCCAAAAATAGTTCCTAAATGTCTATGTTGACTATTTGGAATTTTACAAATTTTTTACAAATTTATTTGACTTGATTTGGAGGCCTAAATCAAAGGTTATAAGAGAAAACAGAAAAATAAATAAAAAGAAATGTTGATGACGCCAGCATGACGTCATCGTCTTCAATCTCCACCACGGCCGTTTCTGCCCGATCCCCTCCCCTCTTGATTGCGCATGTTTGAAGCTACCCTTGGCCTCCCCGATCCCTCCCCCTTAAAGCCCACGGTCTCCTCTTCCTTTCTCCTCTCTTCCCCTCCCGATTGGTGCCTCCAGGCCGGCAATTTTCCTCGCCGGAGTTCGTATAACCGCCGCCGTGTTTCCTTCGATTCTGGCCGTCACGGTGAGCCAGAGCCGCCAAATCTTGGTCCCCTTTTCTCCCCTCTCCCTCGTGCGTCCGCTGACCCCCGATCGATTTTTTTTGGTGCAGCCAATCGTCGTGTGCGTCCACGCCGAAGCTCGCCGTCCGCCGCCGCACCTCTGGTCGCCTCCATCCGCCGCGCGAGGACGCAATCGAGCTCGCCGTGCACACCATTCCCCTCGCCGTGTCCTCCTGCACCGTGTCGTCCCGTCCCGGAGTCCGGAGAACCACCGGAGCGTCGAGGACGTCCACGACCGAACCGCCGGCCACTGTCCGTCCTGTCCTCCGACGACCACCACGCCGCCGGGGTAAACCCTAGCTCCAGGACCGCCCGATCTGATTCCAACGGCGCAGATTAGATCGAGCCGACCGAACCGGTATGGCTAAGTCGAGCCGTAGCCGCGGCTCAAGCCCGGCTCAAGCCGAGCCCGACCAATCACAGCCCGCCGCGTGGCCAGCCCTTTTCTGGCAAATTTTCCCGGAATTGTTTTAAATGGCTTTTTGCAGAAAAGACCCTAGAACTTAAAACCATCATAACTTTTAAACCCTTTGGCCAAATTTAGCAAACTTTATATTTTTGAAAAGCTCTGGACTTGTAGAATCTTTCTGACGTTTTATTTTTCTGTTTTGAGTTAGTTTAAATTATTCAAATTTCAAATGTGTTATTTGAGTAATTTTAACATAACTTTGTTTCTTTATTTCCAAATTTTGCAAGAAAAATAGTTTTAGAAACCTTGATTTAGGTGCAATATATTTCCTCTGTTATAAAATATTTTTTTTAGCATTATTTTATTGATTTAAAAATCAGAGGCTCTATTTGAGTATTGTATAGTTTAAATTCTATAAATCTGTTTAACTTGTTTTCTTTTAGAAAAATACCCCAAATAGTTGTCTCTGTCCAGGGAGACCAAAACCATGCCTAGTTACCCTTTTGAAACATAAACATTGAAAGTGTGCCAAAGGCCATTTAAATGTTAATGTTCTGCAAACCATAGTTTCAAACTATTTTAAAACTCTTTTGACCAACTCCCTTGTGTGATCACTTTGATCAAGACCAATCCCTACAACCTTTGAAACAACCCTTCAACCTATTCAAATTTGAAATGTTCAAATTTGATTTCAGACCAACCCCTGACCCAAATGGCAAACCCCAAACCTAATGCATTGATTCTTTTTGCATATGGGATCATGTCTTGAAGTTTGGACCACCAACCTAGTTTTGTTTGTTTCTATCTATGTTTGTTGTTATGTTTGTTTCTTTTGATTGTTGTATTGTTGCTTATTGTCAATTGCTTGCATTGTATAGATTGAACGGAGAGCTACGAGCTACGTTGAAAAAGAGTGTGTGAGCAACGACCAGTTCCAAAAGGCAAGTGATACTCCAGCATAAAAGTCCTACTATTTTACTATTTGCACTTTAGCTATTTCAGTAGTATGCATGATAGGAGTATTACTATTATGCTATGCAGACCTGTTTATTATACCTCCCTATATTCCTGTTGGTCTAGGTACCCATTAACTTGGTAGATGTTAGAACTGCAATGCAAAAATGTTTTATTGTAGTGTGACAGGATAAAAACTCTACTAAGTTAATGAACTACCTGGGTGGCAATTGGTATTGCTTGGCGGACAGAGTTGAGTGTCTTCTCGAGGCCATTTCCATGGTTATACTCGAGATGTTCACTTGGGAACGGCCACCCAGGAACAAAGAGATTCGATGTCACTCTGTGTTTAGTTGCTTCCAGTGCAGCCACTAGTCATATGGGCTCTGTCTTGATTAAGTAAGTTGAGTGGACCTGACCGGACGAACAAGCAGATGTAGGGGATGTAGGTGGGTATTGTTCGGACATGTGTATGGGAAAGCTCTTCTGAAAGATCTCGTCTTGGTCTTCTCCTTTCCTTTTCACTAAATGAGGGTTAAGGATGGAATGGGTTGATCGAGTCTAGTGGGGAAAGTGCCACAAACTCTCGAGAGTAGTAAAACTATGATCATAGCCGTGTCCCCGGTTACGGACAATTTTGAGCAGCTGGACAAGGATGTCGATGGAGAATCTCATCATTCCAATTTCTGAAATAAAATTTGATGGGTGAACATGGGTAGAAGAGACACTGGTTCTCATGCCAGCTTTGTCTCATTTTTAGATGGAAAAGAAAATGATTTAAGAGATAGGATAAAATTTGCTTTACGCAAAGAGCCTTGAGATCCACCAGCCAAATAAGCATATAGGTCTTAGAGTTTGCCATTATGAGTCCACAAGTGTCACTTGCCAGATCCATTCCAATGGTTCTGACCAATTTTTTGGCTGCAACGCTTTTACTGTTGCAGATTGTTCAGACGATGAGTAAGGTGCGTGATAGGGCTTCGAGTCTACAACCGACATGTTCGCCTGTGGCAGCATGAAGATGATGGAGACTCCATGCTTAATATTTATTTCCGCTGTTTACTATAAATAAAGCTAGCTTCGAGCTATGCACTTTGTAATCAAAACTACTCCGAATTCTGGATCATGCGTGTAATAAAAAGATGCACTGTTATGGTATTTCATCCTGTACTGTGTGTGCTAGCGAGTCGATCCAGGGACTAGCACTATACACAGGTATCTTGTCTATTTTAAAAGGCAAGGTCACTACAGATGGTATCAGAGCAATGTGTTGCCTGTAGGTTCGAAAACCCTAGGTTTGTATCAGAAATAGGAAAGACCATAGGAACAAAAGTTATTTTCAATTCGTCCAAAACTTTCCTAATATCTTCTTGTAACCTTCTCACCTAATTGCTATCTAAGTTATCTTATCTTATTTATAGATGACCATAACTCAGAAATGTTTCCGAAGGCATTGAAGATCAACATGACAAGTATGAGAAGCCATCAAGTACCTTGATAGAAGACTTCAATTTAGACTTCACAACACCAGAAGTACCTCGACGAGCTCAAAGAAATAGAAGAGAATGCTGAAGCACTGAAGGAAGAGATAGAATAGACCACCATTTTATAAGAATAACGTTATCGTAATATTGTATTGACTTACCAAATTGTGGTATGCCAGTACTATTGGGTTTATTTTTAAAAAACCTTTATTGTATTGTTTGTTACCCAAACTATATTTTCGAAAATTAAATAGGAATAGTTGTTTTATCTCTATTGTTTGTCGCTTGTTGCTTGCTAGATGTGTTGTTTGTAAGATGACTTGTCTTGATCTGCTGTGTTTGGGTAGAACTTTTTTTAGATTTTCTTCTATCACTACTCATCTCTGCTAAACCAAACCAGATGTCTCACCCACATACCAACCATGATGAAAAAGATAGCCACCTCAAGGTGCCCTATGCAGTTCAGTTGCTGGTAGCAGCTCAGACTCAGATGACTCAAGTGATGAAAGAAAGTCAAGCCAACAACCCCAAGAATGAGTTACCCACAGGAATGCAACAAATGTTAGATAACCAGACTCAATTAGTGCAGATGATGGCTCAGTATATGGCAAGAAACAACAACAACTTACCACAGATGGAAGATGGCCACAAAGAGTCCAAGGAGAATATTATGACAGGACCCAGAGCCTGCAAAATCTGTGGGGAGATTGGTCATTCATCCAAAGAGTGTCCTGATGAGTGGCCCCATTTGTATACAAACTATCCTGATGAAGGATGTCCTATGATCCAGGTTGCTTGCTTTTTGTGTGAAGGAACAAATCACATTCCGGCTCAATGCCAAATCTATCCCATGGTGCAAGAAGTCAGTCAACAAGTCAAAGCGGGAATGCAACAAATTCTCAAGAGGTCTGTGGTAGTACAGAAATGGAAGGAGGAACTCAAGCGAGATACTAGCCATATAACATGTTTCACATGTAGGGAAATGGGTCACTATTCATGGGATTGCTCAGAAAAGAAGGATGGTGATGGGATCAAGCTAAATCAGTATCAGAAAGGAATGATTCATGTCAGGATGGAGGATGAAGCCAAAATCAGTACTCATCCTAACTCATCTAAGGTCACCACCAAGTGTTGTTATTCATGTGAAGAGGATGGTCATTTCTCACGAGATTGTCCGATTAAGCGAACAACAAGGTTCCCGACCGCTGAGGTAGAATATGATGAACAAAAATACAGAGATCTGTTCTTTTTAGAAGGACCAGCAAAGAAGAGAAAGCACATTGCTAGCAAAAACCACTCAGAACCTTCATACAAGAGACACGCTCATTTTGAAGGAAGTGATGGACACAAGCATGGAAACCATCATAGCATTGCTGATGTTCACAACCATCACGGTCATAACCCTAATGGAGGATCCACAAGGATTGTACAGGATAGTCAGCACAATGGAAATGGCCAGCATCGCCACAATCAAGAGGCCAAGAGGGATATCAATCAAGTACTATGTTTTAGATGCAAGGAAAAGGGGCATTATGCTGACAAATGCCCAGAAAGGGAACTCCAGAACCATTCCAACAACTTCCCCAAGAAAGACCCTTGCAAAGTGAAGTGTTTCAAATGCAAGGATACAGGACATTATGCCAGTAACTGTCCTGAGAAGAAGAACAAAAAGGGGAAGTGATCCAAACTCATCCCAAGAACCAATGAAGGTTGTCACTACTGTAGGAAGACATGACAACCATTGAGGAGTATCAACCCAATAAAAGTCTCATACTAGTTTGTCTAGTATTGAATTCACTGGAGTATGTAATCGGTGTAATGAGCCGCTATGATGTAATGAGTGGTATGTTCGTTTATGTAATGCCAAGAGATATAGGTATTGAAGAAAACTTACAAGTTGGTCGTCCAAGTCAATCTGTTGTGAAAATTCATTTTGATGAGGAGATTTCTTATAGAAGGAATTAAGATGTGGGATAGAAGATCAAGAACTAAAGTGGTTTAGAAATCCTATAATATCAAGAAGGAGAATAACTGAAGAACATATGACTAGGGAGGAAACGTTTATAGGTGTTTCGCAACCCAATAGTTTGATTGATCGATAGTTTAGTTCAGGTTGTCCTGTAGATTGGAACCTTCTTGTTAGACAAGTAAGGATGCCCGAGAGTTAGACTACGTGATTTACCTATCTACATATTGAGGAAATGATACGGGAGCAGGATGGACTGATCACCCTTCCTACTATTCATATTATTCACCTCACCATGAGGAAAAGGTAAATCTGAGTGACCAACCTACTAGAGAGCCGACGATAAGCCTAAACCACCGGAATATTATAACCCTATGTGAGGCAAATGTTGCCGAAAATGTAAAATATACGGTGAGGATAAACCCCAGCTCTTGTGACGAAGAAGAGATCCTGCAATGAAAGTCTTGACCTACCATGAGAGTTCCGATAGAATTGACGCAGTGTTACACTGAACGATGTCAACCTAAAGAAGAAAAAAAAATTTCCGGAGACATCACATGGATGAGGATGTAATATGTCAAGCCATATTAAAGAGAATGGTATCCGAAGTTATCTAAAGAGACACCCACCTATTGGAGATGGAGCACTTCATGAGTGTAAGATATAGTTGACTCCAGTGAGACCTAGAGACTAACCCGAGGGACCCTAGCCCGAAGGAAAGAGTTCAAGACTGCCTACAAAAGTTTCTTTTAAGGGTGGTAGCCCACCCAGTTGCCTAAAACCCAGATAACCGAACCCATCTTTCTTTCTAGCTTCTCCGAATCTCGGGGACGAGATTCCTTTTAAGGGTGGTAGGTTTGTAACATCCCAAATTTTGGAATGTTTTAAAAATCACAAAAATTTAAAACTTTTGTTAATAATTAAATAAAGTCTCCAAAAATCAGGAAAAGCTTTTATAGAAGATTGTTTTGACATCTTCAAAGTTATATTTTAATTAAATATTCCTTTATCCTCAAATCTCAACTTTAATGATTTGGTTTTAAAATAAATAATATGGGGATATTATAAACACTATTTCATTTGTGGAAATAATTTAAATACTCTTCCAAGCTTTGTTTTATAAAAATGTTTTATCTTAAATTATTTTAATATGAAAATGAGTTATCATTTTGAATGATATTACTCATATTATCCTCTAGTTCTTAATTAAATATTTTGGGATATTTATAAACCCTAATTTGGAAAATCCCCAAATAGCCATATAAGGCAAATTTGACCAAAAGGATATTTTGGTAATTTTGTTTGGGCCAAAAATAGTTCCTAAATGTCTATGTTGACTATTTGGAATTTTACAAATTTTTTACAAATTTATTTGACTTGATTTGGAGGCCTAAATCAAAGGTTATAAAAGAAAACAGAAAAATAAATAAAAAAAAATGTTGATGACGCCAGCATGATGTCATCGTCTTCAATCTCCACCACGGCCGTTTCTGCCCGATCCCCTCCCCTCTTGATTGCGCATGTTTGAAGCTACCCTTGGCCTCCCCGATCCCTCCCCCTTAAAGCCCACGGTCTCCTCTTCCTTTCCCCTCTCTTCCCCTCCCGATTGGTGCCTCCAGGCCGGCAATTTTCCTCGCCGGAGTTCGTATAACCGCCGCCGTGTTTCCTTCGATTCTGGCCGTCACGGTGAGCCAGAGCCGCCAAATCTTGGTCCCCTTTTCTCCCCTCTCCCTCGTGCGTCCGCTGACCCCCGATCGATTTTTTTGGTGCAGCCAATCGTCGTGTGCGTCCACGCCGAAGCTCGCCGTCCGCCGCCGCACCTCTGGTCGCCTCCATCCGCCGCGCGAGGACGTAATCGAGCTCGCCGTGCACACCATTCCCCTCGCCGTGTCCTCCTGCACCGTGTCGTCCCCTCCCGGAGTCCGGAGAACCACCGGAGCGTCGAGGACGTCCGCGACCGAACCGCCGGCCACTGTCCGTCCTGTCCTCCGACGACCACCACGCCGCCGGGGTAAACCCTAGCTCCAGGACCGCCCGATCTGATTCCAACGGCGCAGATTAGATCGAGCCGACCGAACCGGTATGGCTAAGTCGAGCCGTAGCCGCGGCTCAAGCCCGGCTCAAGCCGAGCCCGACCAATCACAGCCCGCCGCGTGGCCAGCCCTTTTCTGGGAAATTTTCCCGGAATTGTTTTAAATGGCTTTTTGCAGAAAAGACTCTAGAACTTAAAACCATCATAACTTTTAAACCCTTTGGCCAAATTTAGCAAACTTTATATTTTTGAAAAGCTCTGGACTTGTAGAATCTTTCTGACGTTTTATTTTTCTGTTTTGAGTTAGTTTAAATTATTCAAATTTCAAATGTGTTATTTGAGTAATTTTAACATAACTTTATTTCTTTATTTCCAAATTTTGCAAGAAAAATAGTTTTAGAAACCTTGATTTAGGTGCAATATATTTCCTCTGTTATAAAATATTTTTTTTAGCATTATTTTATTGATTTAAAAATCAGAGGCTCTATTTGAGTATTGTTATAGTTTAAATTCTATAAATCTGTTTAACTTGTTTTCTTTTAGAAAAATACCCCAAATAGTTGTCTCTGTCCAGGGAGACCAAAACCATGCCTAGTTACCCTTTTGAAACATAAACATTGAAAGTGTGCCAAAGGCCATTTAAATGTTAATGTTCTGCAAACCATAGTTTCAAACTATTTTAAAACTCTTTTGACCAACTCCCTTGTGTGATCACTTTGATCAAGACCAATCCCTACAACCTTTGAAACAACCCTTCAACCTATTCAAATTTGAAATGTTCAAATTTGAATTTCAGACCAACCCCTGACCCAAATGGCAAACCCCAAACCTAATGCATTGATTCTTTTTGCATATGGGATCATGTCTTGAAGTTTGGACCACCAACCTAGTTTTGTTTGTTTCTATCTATGTTTGTTGTTATGTTTGTTTCTTTTGATTGTTGTATTGTTGCTTATTGTCAATTGCTTGCATTGTATAGATTGAACGGAGAGCTACGAGCTACGTTGAAAAAGAGTGTGTGAGCAACGACCAGTTCCAAAAGGCAAGTGATACTCCAGCATAAAAGTCCTACTATTTTACTATTTGCACTTTAGCTATTTCAGTAGTATGCATGATAGGAGTATTACTATTATGCTATGCAGACCTGTTTATTATACCTCCCTATATTCCTGTTGGTCTAGGTACCCAT
This sequence comes from Puccinellia tenuiflora, assembly GCA_012064385.1. Lineage (NCBI taxonomy): Eukaryota > Viridiplantae > Streptophyta > Magnoliopsida > Poales > Poaceae > Puccinellia > Puccinellia tenuiflora. The sequence continues at coordinate 219,601 of QRDG01001158.1, forward strand.
TAACTTGGTAGATGTTAGAACTGCAATGCAAAAATGTTTTATTGTAGTGTGACAGGATAAAAACTCTACTAAGTTAATGAACTACCTGGGTGGCAATTGGTATTGCTTGGCGGACAGAGTTGAGTGTCTTCTCGAGGCCATTTCCATGGTTATACTCGAGATGTTCACTTGGGAACGGCCACCCAGGAACAAAGAGATTCGATGTCACTCTGTGTTTAGTTGCTTCCAGTGCAGCCACTAGTCATATGGGCTCTGTCTTGATTAAGTAAGTTGAGTGGACCTGACCGGACGAACAAGCAGATGTAGGGGATGTAGGTGGGTATTGTTTGGACATGTGTATGGGAAAGCTCTTCTGAAAGATCTCGTCTTGGTCTTCTCCTTTCCTTTTCACTGAATGAGGGTTAAGGATGGAATGGGTTGATCGAGTCTAGTGGGGAAAGTGCCACAAACTCTCGAGAGTAGTAAAACTATGATCATAGCCGTGTCCCCGGTTACGGACAATTTTGAGCAGCTGGACAAGGATGTCGATGGAGAATCTCATCATTCCAATTTCTGAAATAAAATTTGATGGGTGAACATGGGTAGAAGAGACACTGGTTCTCATGCCAGCTTTGTCTCATTTTTAGATGGAAAAGAAAATGATTTAAGAGATAGGATAAAATTTGCTTTACGCAAAGAGCCTTGAGATCCACCAGCCAAATAAGCATATAGGTCTTAGAGTTTGCCATTATGAGTCCACAAGTGTCACTTGCCAGATCCATTCCAATGGTTCTGACCAATTTTTTGGCTGCAACGCTTTTACTGTTGCAGATTGTTCAGACGATGAGTAAGGTGCGTGATAGGGCTTCGAGTCTACAACCGACATGTTCGCCTGTGGCAGCATGAAGATGATGGAGACTCCATGCTTAATATTTATTTCCGCTGTTTACTATAAATAAAGCTAGCTTCGAGCTATGCACTTTGTAATCAAAACTACTCCGAATTCTGGATCATGCGTGTAATAAAAAGATGCACTGTTATGGTATTTCATCCTGTACTGTGTGTGCTAGCGAGTCGATCCAGGGACTAGCACTATACACAGGTATCTTGTCTATTTTAAAAGGCAAGGTCACTACACTCGACCCCCTCTGTCTTTCCCCTCCCGAAACCCTAACTACAGCGCCGCCAGGCCGACGAATCTGCTCGTCGGAGCTCCGCCTACCGCTGCCGTGTAGAGGACGATTCCGGTGAGATCGAGGCGCCGCGCCACCCATTTTCTGTCCCCTTTTGTTCTCCATGTCCGTGCTCACCCTCCGGACATCCCCTTTGATTTTTCTCTGCAGACGAACGACGAGCGTGTCCTCGACCCGTGAGCAACTTCCGCCGCTGCCATTCCAGCCGCTCTCCGTGGCCTCTACAGGACGCGCTCGAGCACGACGACCACGCCATCGTCTTCTCCGCGGTGCACCGAACGCCTTCGTCGCCTCCTCGAGCCCGGAGCACCACCGCATCGTCGTCACCATCCACGGCCGTGACGCAAGGACGCCGCGCCACCACTCTCCGGTCACCAACGCCGGCGAGGTAAGAACCCTAGGTTCTCAACCGTGATTAGATCGAGCCGAGCCGAGCCACGGCTAAGCTGAGCCACGGCTCAAGCCCAGCCGAGCCGATCTGAGCCGAGCCCAGCCTTTTCTGGAATTATCCCGAATTAGAAATAGAAGGCAGTTTTGCAGAAAAACCCCTGCAACTTAGAACCTTCATAGCTTTTTATTGGTTGGGCCAAATTTAACAAATTTTATATTTTTGAAAACCTCAGGATCTGTAGATTATTTTAGACCTATTAGTTTTCAGTTTTGCCATAGTTTAAATTATTCAAATTTCAAATGTGTAATTTGAGTAATTTTGGCATAACTTTAGTTTAAAAATAGATTTTTGGGTAAATCCAATTGGATTAGTTTTGTATAGTTTTCCTCTGTCCAGTAAGACCTTTCCAAAATCTTATAAAATGTTTTGAATCATTGTTTTATATAAAATTGTGTTTATGCTATTTTGGAAGTGTTAAAATGTTTTGTTATTGTTTTAATTGTTTTCTTTTGGGAAAATGTTTTAAAACTTAGTTCTCTGTCCAGTATAACCAAAACCCATTTTTGTTAAACCATTTCATCATGAACATGTTGAAAATGGTTTAAAATCTTTTAGTGACTTGTGTTGCAAACTTGACCTAGTTTGCAATTTGACCATATCCAAATTGTAAACCTTGGACCTTGACCAACCTAGACCTCATTACAATAATTCTTTTTGTATATTGAATTATGTGATGAACTTGGACTATCAACCTTGTTGTTTTATTGTTGTCCGTGTTTGATGTTGTGCTTGTTTTATTGTTTGATGGGTGGTTATTTATTGTTGTTTGTTTATATTGTTTAGATTGAACGGAGAGCTACGAGTTACGTTGAAAAGAGTGTGTGAGAAACGACAAGTTTCAAAAGGCAAGTGATACTCCAGCATAAATGACCTACTATTTTACTATATTGCATTGTAGACTATTTTTCAGTAGCATGCATGATAGGCTGTCTTTATTAAAGTTATATGCTATGCAAACCTGTTAGGCTAGCCACATGATTTAATTGACTAGTGACCCATATTAATTTAGTAGATTGGCTTGCTGCAAAAATGAATTGTTTTGTGGTAGATGAGTTAAGAAAAAAATTCTACTAAATTAATCAATCACCTGGGTGGATTTGGAGTTTCTCTATTGGTGGTTCAAAGTTGAGTGGCTGCTCAGGCCCAGTTCTGCGGGTACCTGAGTACGTGCACTTGTGCTCGCCACCCAGGGCCTCGAGATTTATAGTCACTCCATGTCTAGTTTACTTCCAGTGCAGCCACTTGGTACTATGGCTCTGCCTTGACTAAGTAAGTTCTAGGAACCTGATTCCGGCAGTTCGCAGCGGATGAATGTCTTGTATGGGTCTGCCAGAGGAACAGGGGACTGTTTCCCAAAGGTCTCGTCTTTATCTTCACCTTTCCTTTTCACTTCAAGAAGGTCAAGGACAGAATGGGTTGATGAAGTCAAGTGGTGAAAGTGTCACAAACTCTCGAGAGTAATAAAACTAAGATCTTAGCCGTGTCCCCGGTTATGGACAATTTGAGTAACTAAGCAAGGTGGTCGACAGAAAAATCTCATTCATTCCAATTTCTAAATTAAAACTTGATGGGTGAACATGGGGGGATTCGAGACACTGGTGCGCCCAGGAATGTCTCTTAAGGATTTTGGAGAGAAAGAAATGATTTATGAAAGTATAGGATAAAATTTGCTTTGCGCAAGAGCCTTTCAACTCCACCAGCCAGATATGCATGTAGATGTTAGAAGTTTGCCTTTATGAGTCCACAAGTATCATTTGCCAGATCCATTCAAATGGTTCTGACCAATTTTTGGCTGCAACGCTTTTACCGTTGCAGGTTCGTCTGACGATGAGTAAGAAACGCTATAGGTTTCGAGTCTACAACCAACATGTCTGCCTGTGGCACATGAAGATGATGAGGACTCCATGCTATTATATGATTTCCGCTGCTGAACTTTGTATTATGCTAGCCTTGTGCCATGCAATTTGTAATATCTAACTCTTCTGGATCTTCGATGTAATAGATATTTGACGCATTTGCATGATATTACATCTTGAACTGTGGTGCTAGCTATTCAATCCAGGGACTAGCACAGAACACAGGGATCTTGGCCTATTTTAAAAGGGCAGGATCATTTTATACCGCAAGGAGGAAGCATTGGATATGAGATAGGTAAGTGATAATCCAATTGACTTGGCTTGATGAAATAAAACCATGAAGATCCCTTAATTCTTCAAAAATAGCCAAGTCACCAATGTCCTCCACTAACACCTATTGATCAAGTTGAAGCTTGTTGGTCCCCAACCAAGTTGGGTCCTAAGAGGTTAGTCACAATATGCTTGGGAACCCAAATGGTGCTTTTCTTGACACCACTTTGAGCTCCCACATATTTGGCAAACACATTGCCATTTCTATCCTTCCCAAGAGAATAAATATCATCAATTATGATAGGGTTGGATGAGGTACCGTTAGTGCACGAAGAAGCAAAATGACCTTTGCCACGGCAAAGGTAGCAACACCGACTCTTCTTATTCTTAATAGGCTCCTCAACTTGAGGAACATTGGCTTGAGTCTTCTTAGGAGGTGGCCGTTGTTCAACTCGTGGTTGAGCACGAGATTGAACAAGAGGCCTCTTCCCTTGTTGTTTCTCACTAAGAGGCTTCTTCTTCATTGGGCAATCCCGAACGTGGTGCCCTTCAACCTTGCACTTGAAGCAAATGATGTTGGCCGGATTCTTGACTTGAACTTGGCCCTTCTTCTTCTTCTCAACCTTGGACTTGTTCTTGATGTTGGAGTTGAATCCAAGTCCACTCTTGTCATTTGGGGATTGTTGCACACTCAACATGTTGTCAAGTGCCCTCTTCCCATCATGACGCTTTTCCAAGCCTTTCTTCAAAGAAGTGGCTTGGGCCTTGAGCTCTCCTCTTTTCTCTACATGGTTAGTGACAACACAAGAACTAGAGGAGGTAGATGCATCGTTGTTAGAGCAACAAGGCAAAGCAAGTAGTTCATCGCAAGATGTACCAACATTTTTAGTTGATGAACTACTAGGACTAGCACATGGCAATATAGCATTTTTAGTTATGGTTGTGCTATTATCCACATGAGGCTCACAAGATGTTACCTTGGTAGTGATAGCCTCATGAGCCAACTTGAGACAAGCATAGGATGCTAGAAGTTCATCATTAGAGCTAGATAGCTTTTCATGACTTGCTTCCAACTTCTCATACTTGCTAGTTAGCAACTCAAGTTGGGCCCTTAGCTCAACATTCTCCTTCATAATAGATGCTTCACAAGAAGTGGAGTTAGTAGCACAAGCATCATTAACTTTAGGAATAGAAGAAGATAACTTGGCAAGCTCATCATTTAATCTAGCATTTTCATTTTTCGTGACTTTATGTTTAGCATGAGCATGGTCACGTTCTTTAATGATTTTAGCAATTATGTCATTATGAGACTCCTCGATAGATTCTAGTTTCTCCTCTAGAGAAGCACGAGTCTCTTGCTCTTCCACAAGAGCATCTTCTAACGATGCTTTCTCCATAGCATCATCTCTTTCTATCTTACCCTTTTCTTCAAGGCTTGCTTCCAAGGCCTCAATAGTTTCCCCACGCTCAATAAGAGTGCTCATGATTTCAAAGAGGTTAGCTTGGGCACTATTATTACTAGGAAGGGCTTTGAGAATCATTAGACCTTTATTTTGAAGAAGGGCATTAATTTTTTCCATATCAACTTCTTCATCATCATTATCATTATTATCATCATTGTCATTACTAGAAGAAGATTTAGCCATGAGACAATGAGAGGTGAAAGATGAAGAATAATTGATTTTTGAACTACTCAAGTTCAAATCTTGTTGCATAGCAAATTGGGTTTCCTCTACATTATTATCAATGCAAGATTTAGAGGGAACACAAACATTTTTATCATGGCAACAAGATAAAGCAAGCATATCATAAAGAGATTCAACGAAGCAAGTTTTAGATGATATGCGAGGACAATCAACACTAGCATGTAAATCATTTATGGTGCTATGTGTGTTTATGTCCAAAGATGAAGCATTGTAATAAGATAGAGATAATTGATCATCAACAACGAGCTCACTATCCAAATTGCAAAGCCTATCACTACTCACCATTACATTGGATTGTGGCTTACCACATTTTGGTGAAGTAGACGAAGACGAGAACTCGTCACGGCCGGAGGTGGAGGGAGAGCAATCATCCTCAAAAGGGTTGGACACTCCATATTTATCTTGTAGCTTGGTCCAAAGCTCATGAACATCCCGGAGAGGCATGATTGACTCGAAAACTACAACACTCACAAATTTGCAAAACTCGTTAGATGCTAGAGCATCTAGATATAAGTTTTTCTCATCCTCTAAAGTCGTACTCGCGTAGTCCTTTGGAGGAGAAAAACCTATATCTAAGATACGCTCAATATTGGGGTCCAAGACCCGTAAGTGATTAAGCATATGAGTTTTCCAAATATTAAAATTTGTGCCATTAAATATAAACAAGGAATTGTGCACTAAATCCCTAGACGACATCTTTACTCTCTAGGCGGTAAAGCCAAACAAGAGAGACGAGGCTCTGATACCAATTGAAAGAACAAATAATGCCCGGATGTCGCCTAGAGGGGGGGGGGGGTGAATAGGCGATTAAAACTTTTTCTAATTAGGGGCTTGATAATTGCGGAATAAAACTAGGTGTTTAAATTAACAAGCCAACAACCTAATATTCTAGGTTCACCTATGTGCACCAACAATTTATGCTAAGCAATTCAAGCAACAAGATGATAGCAAGATATGAACTTCAAGCACGAAGGCTATCACAATGTAAATTGCATAAGTAAAGCTCGGGTATAGAAATAACCGAGGCACGCGGAGACGAGGATGTATTCCCGAGTTCCTCCTTGTTAAGGGAGTACGTCTCGTTGGAGGGGTGTGAGCTCGCCACAAGAGGCCTACTCAAGATGCCACAAAGGCCTCACCCTATTCTCCGATGAACCTCACCCAAGGGATTGGTTCACCTTCCACTATCGGAATCCTTCGGGGCGGATTCCGGAGCCCTTTACAACTTCTCCTTGGGGCACACACCCACAACTCAATTGGGGGCTCCCAAACTCGTGCCGAAGCTTCACAACTCGAAGTCTTCGTGGCACCTCCAACTGTCTAGGGTACCCAATGCACCCAAGAGGCAACAAGCTCTTGGGAACGCCGGAGACTCCGGTCCATCTCCGGGGTACCTCCGGACCCCTGTCCAGAAGCGCACCATAGCAGACAAACGGCAGCGAAAATCACAGGCCGGAGACTCCGGGTCCTTGGGGGCGGAGACTCCGGTGTGACCGGAGACTCCGGACCCTCTCCGGGGTAGATCCAAACAGAGAAAACCAGAACTGCCATAACTTTTGCAAATGAAGTCCGAATCGAGTGAATCCAATTTTGTTGGAAAGAGGACGACAAGAGCTTACCCTACAAAAACTGAAAATATGAAAACAAGCAAAGGAGATTGTGCGGAGGGATGGAATGGTGAGACCTTTCCAAGCGGATGAACCGGCAAAATCTCCAACACCGAAAAACGCACAAGCTTTTCATCAAGACTCCGTTTTCAATGATCTTGGGCTTGTTTCGAAGATAATCACAAGCCCTACAAGATCATGCATATACACATCATAGTCTATCATGTGAGGAGGAAAATATAAGGAGAGAGTTTGACCTCTCGTAGAAGAGACAAACCGGTAAAACCTCCGATATCAAAAACGCAAGAAGATATTCACGAGATCCGTTTTTGATGAACTAGAGCTTGGTATGGAGATGAACACAAGCTCTAAATTCTCACATGGATAAAAGCCAAATAAGAACCAATAAAGATGATTGCATGGATGCAAAGGTTTGAGCTCTCTACGACGATACGATCACGATATTCGGTCGAGAGCCCCTCTTGATAGTACGGCTATCTATCCTATAATCCGGTCTCTCACTAAACATCATGAGACCGGTAAAATAGAAACCCTACCAAGATCATACCTTTGCCTTGTGCTTAAACAACTTGAGGTCGATGAAGACGATCTTCAACTCCTCAAGACGCACCACCTTTCTTCATTGCGCTTCGCTTGGTGAAGATTCACATGACGCTCCCCCATACACCAAGATGGGGAAAGCACTCTTCGGCATATCTTCACTTGAACTTGAGTGTCGATCAACACAAATCTTTTTTTCCCTTGAGCTTGACTCCAACACATGGAGATCAAGCAAAGCACCTTGACTCCAACACATGGAGACAAGCTTGGCCTTGATCAACAAATGATCTTCTTCCCTTAACCTTGACTCCAACCAATGGAGACAAGCAAGCTTGTGGACACCTACAAATATAGCTCACTGTAACCCGGCGATATTGCCTTATAGTGATTTATAGCAGCACGTAGGATCACGCCACCGTCGTGTGATCTGAAGTTGGGTAAACTTGTGTCTATCCCATCGCCGGAATACCCCACGTCTCTAAAGCCCCTCTCTCTACCTAGCTCGATGGCACCCCTGCCGAGGCTAGATTCGAGAATACCACGACACTTTATGTGGTGATTCTATTCAAAACTATGTGGTTATGTTTAACTTTAATGCTTGCAACTATTATGAGAGAGGAAGAGATAAGAATCCCCTTTATGTTTCTATGTTATTTAAAATGCAAGCTATTAATTATTATATGCATTGGTTACCTCAAATTTGTTCTTATTTATTCATATATAAAATTCCAATGCATAGGAAGAGAGTTAGACTTAAAAGTAAATTGTTTAATATTCTGTTGTGTGTTCCCTATGCTTTAATTTCCTATTCAGTTTGAGAACACCTTTATATATTTACCTATTGTTTGGTGATAATTAGTTTAATATTTTCATTTTATATAAAATTTGGGAAAGTAAATGAGAAGGATGAGTAATGGAGAAGTTGGGGTCGACCTTGAACATGTGTTGTTCATACCAATGGAACCGTTGCAAAGTCTCTATCATTAAAACTTTTCCCAAAGCTAAAACCAAATTAGAAGAGTGTTTATGTTGTATATATTTGCTTCTCCTTTTTCCTTTTTGCTAAATCAAAAACAACAAAAATATTTTCCTTCTTCTTTGATTGTTTCTCTTGATTCTTGCTTGGTTCTTTGTGTTTCTTTTTGTTTTTTATCTTCAGCTTAAGTTTTGGATTTTTGAGTCAAGGTGCTTGTTTACTACTGTAACATCACCTTTGTATCTTATTTTTCATCTTAATGGCAAGAATAACCTCTTTTGAGAGGTAGGATTAAACAATAGCGATTTGCTGTCCAGAAAACAGATTCCTGAGCTTCACTGCGAAACATGTATAAAATCACTGAAGATGAATTTTGACTTGATATTTTACTACAGCAATATTCAGTTATTAATACACATTTCATTACTTCAAAGTTTTCTGATTTGACCAACGTAAGTGCCTCTGAAAATTCACTCTTTACAAGTTGTCCAGTTTTTGACAGATTTTGTCTTTATTTTGCATTACTCTCATTACTTGTGTTTTGTGTGGTTCTATTGATCAAAGAGCAATATACAACCATAGTAATATTAGCTAATGTGTAGAATCAACTCATGATATGTCTTTTCTGTACCTATGCGGATTTCATTTATGGAGAAACTAACCCCTCTAATCAAGTTTTATGATGAGTTTTGTGTGAAGAGAACTTTCAAGTGGAAGAGTTGAGGGTGATGAATAAAGATCACGAGGGACAAGCACTCGAGCTTGGGGATGTTATCCCTAGGCTCACCCTACATGTATCAAATAAGTACAAGAATTCAAGCTTGGGGATGCCAAGCCACCTCACTCCAACCATCTTGATACCAAGTAAGAAGCCTAGCTACATGGCTATAAAGAAAGCGATTTACGGGAGGCAACCCGGTTGTTTTTATTTTTAATTTTCTTTATGTCCTCTTGCTGTAACAGGAGATTTAGTTTTTATTTTTGTTTCTGGAATTTTTAATAAAGTGCCAAGTTTTACCCATTTTGGATTGAAAAAGTTGCTTATTGTATTCGGAGATTTTATTTGAGCACAAATCTGTGCACAGATTGATTTTTCATTCCTATTATGTAAATCCGAATAAGTTGATATTTTAACTGTAACTGAAAGTTTTCATCCTCTATAAGCATGAATGTTCTCAGAATTTTTTGACATATTTAAGTAGGGTAGAAAAATGCGTTTTCTGCTGCTGTTTTTCTGGACAGATTCTGTCCTATTTTGTTTGATGCATTCTTTGAACTTTTAAGTTTAATCTTCTGGATTAACTTGAGTTTATGAGGAAGCATACAACATTATACACTTTCTGGACACTTAATATGAATTTATGTTCATGAATTTCTTTCAGCAAGCATTCTATCTTTTGTACCTACTAATGTCACCCCACAGAAAAGAGATGGGAGAAAATTTTGTGTTGAAGTTTTTTCACAGGGATTAGAGGAGATGCACCAAGAGCTATCTAAGGATGGTGAAGACCATAAGCTTGGGGATGTCAAGGCACCCCACTAGACCAAACACTCTCGGTTTGCACACGTCTATTTTCTGTTTATCTATCAACGCATTACTATCGCATAAACTTGGAGCGTCCTTTTATTGTTCTTTTTATTTTTGTTTTGCTTTTTCGTCAGACCATCACTATCATTTATTTTATGGGAGAGGTACTAGAATTTTGGCTTGAATTAAGTTGGATGCTATTAAAAATATTGGGATAGGGATGTTTGAGTTGATTCAAAAAGAAACATATAGTTGCATGATTCATGTGCTTTTAATGAGTATTAATTTGCAAGTGTTTTATCAAGAGCTATCTCTTATTCATGTTTTGATGCTGAATGTTGCTTTACTTTGTTTAACATGGATTGGTTAGTTCTATGGACACTTATGCATGTATTTAGACGGTCAACTTTCTCCCTCTTGCTAGCCCAAAATTCCAACAAGTAAAAACTTGTTTTCCAACACCTTCAACCAAAGTCTTTCCAGTGAGTCCACCATATCTACCTATTAGCTTTATGCTATTCCGAGTATGTTTATCATGTTATTTTGTATTATCTATACTTCTGAATTAAAATGCTTATGTTATTGATTGTTATGGGAAAAGTTGGTTAAAGAGCTCTCACGAACTTGATGCACACCTTACTTTTATTGCACTTAATAAACATGAACCATTGTGATTAAAATTATGAAGCTGTGAGCTTGACAAGAGTCTTGGATGGGGGTTAGCCCATATGTGTTTTCACATGGCAAGCTTTCAACATGTTCTTAATTATATTTAGTTGATATCATGTACTTTTGTTTATGGATGCCTATCATAGTGCCAAATAAATGTGGAAACTAAGTAAGTTTAAATAGTTTGTACAAATGGCTAGAGAGACACCTGGGCTGCTAATCTAAGCCATGCATCATTCATGGTGGAAATTTACTTACATTCTATTGTGAACCTTCAGTGATGCACCTCATAATAAAAAAGCTATATCAATAGTAAATAAAAAGGGTGTTGAGATTGTTCATTATGTTTGTTTGTCTTGTCATTTTGACATGGGCTTGTTCCATGTCCTGGGACAAGAGGTACCCCAGTTGACGCTCTTGATGACACTATTTTTACAATGACTTTAACTTGAACTTGCTTGGTAGCCCAAATTGAGTAACACCATGGTGTAGGTACTCATATTCACGAGGCATGAAGCTTTCAACCCATACTTTGTCAAGCACACTACTCATATTTGCTTTCACTTTAAACATTAACCATTCAAGATGTTATGATGGGGGTAATGAGAGCTTGACACCAATGAATACCACATTGCAAACATTAACTTAAGTAGAAGCATTTGGAAGTTAGATGAAACTTATTCATGTTTTACCTCTACTCATTTATATATCTTTCCAAAGTGTCCACCTTTTATATTCAGATTTACAAGAGTACTCTATGACCATCATAGGATGTTTTTACTTTTCATTATGCATACATTTGGTCCATAGTACTTTCTTCTATGTTGCACTTTGTGAATTATCATTGAACATCCTTACATTGAATATTTGATATCACTTCACAATCTATCTTGCATATTGCTACTCCTTTGAAGAATGAATCATTTGACTTTATGTAGCAATAGTAATCATCTTTGATATCCATTGATAGTCTTAAAATGCAAAGTCCATGTTAGTTTTATCACCTTCATACTCGAGGACGAGTATAGGTTAAGCTTGGGGATGTTGCATGTAAAATGCATACATGAACTTTGCATTATAATACTCATATTTCAATCATATTTACATCATATAAGGGTTATATCATTGTTTTATAATGATTTTGGGAAGATTTCACAGTTTTCCTATTTTTCTGGAATTAACCCTGCACTGGCAGAAAACCCTATTTTCTATATTTTGATGTTTCAGGGACCCAAACGACGACCAATTGACCTGAAAATTTACGAGGATAATTTTTTGGAAGGAAGAAAGCGTAGGAGCGAAGGAAGCGAACAAACGGAGACCCGAGGGCCAAAAGAGGTGGCCCACGCAGCCAGATTCCTTGGCCACGTGGGACCCCCCATCTTGGGCCTCGTGGCTTCGATGCCGTCCGTTTTCGTCTCCGTGGCTTCGTCTTGACCTAAAACCGACTATAAAAATAGTCCCCCGAGGAGTTTCGGGAGGAGGCGGCAGAGAAACACAAAACCACAAAACAGAGAGTCAGAAGGCTGCCGCCGGAGAAGATCGGAGGGGGGAAACGCCGCCGAAATCACCTCCAGAGGGTTCGACCCTCCTCCGGCGTGTTCATCATCAACATCTACATCAAGATCATCTCCATCTCTTCACTGTAAACTCTTGGAAAACATGATGTATGATGCAATATACTATTCCCTTGATCTATTGTGTCTTCCCATCTATGTTTGAGAAGTGATTGGTTCATGGCAATAGTGAAATAGTTCGTTGTTTGGTTGCATACAAGTTTTGTTATATTTTATGATTGTCTTTATGTACAATATATGAGTGCACGCATATGTTGGGGAATGCATCTAAGGTGATCACCGGTAATGTAATGGAGTGAGGGAGACTTGGGAGGACATGTAAACCTGAGACCGAGTCATGAAGTTACTTTATTGGGGGATATACATAGGGGACCTTAGAATTTAAGGCTATGGTGGGACTTTTATGTCTTAATAAATCTTGTGCAGTCATTTACTTGGCCATAAGAACCATCATAAGGGGTTTTAGTTCATTCACTTGGCTACACCTATTTATGGCTCCTTCCTAGAAGAAACAATTAAGACTGAAACATGTGCTTCACTAATTGTGACAACCACACGAATGAAATAGCAATTGCTAGAACATTTGCTCCCTTGAGATATTTGCTACTTGCTACTTTGAGAAACTTGCTTGAGAAAACTGCTGAGAGAAACTTGCTCTAAGAAACTTGCGTTTGAAACTTGATTGAGAAACTTGTTACTAGATAAACCCATTCCACATCACTTGCTTTCATTAGTTAGTTCTTTTCATATTTCAACTTATTGCCTTGCACAAACGGCCATATAAGAGGGTTATAGGGCTTTAGAGAATAGATAGTTTACCTTCAGCTCCTTGTGGGTTCGACACTCAAATACTTATCGAATTGTGCTACAGTGATTCCTTGCTCTTGGGGATTATCAGCATCAAAGACAATGAATCGATTAGCTTCGCTAATTAATTATGGAAAATTCCGCCACGCTGATGACCCATAAGTGTAGGGGATCACAATAGTCTTCGTGGGTAGTATAACCCAATTTATTGATTCGACTCAAGGGGAGGCAAAGAATACTTAGAGGTCTTCGCATCTGAGTTGTCAATTCAGCCACACCTGGAGAAGCACAAGTAACACGAGAGAGGTGAAAGCAACAGTGATTTGAGAACAATAGTAACCGTAACAAGAAAGCAATGATGGAGAAATATGGACCGGGGTTCATAGTTTCACTAGTGGCGGCTCTCCTAAGCAAATAATCATGCATTGGGTGAACAAATTAAAGTTGGGCAATTGATAGAATTGCACTAATTAATAAATTATGACAAAGCATTCAGTTTATCAATCATACGTAGGCATGTATTCCATATATAGTTGTAACTACTCGCAATGAGAATTCGCACAACATCTTTTGCCTGCCATCCGGTTTCAGCCGGGCCAATTAAGGAACAAATGGCAATTAAGGTGTTCCTTTTAATAGAACACCGGAGCAAGGCATTAACACACAATGAACACATGTAATCCTCAAGTTACTAACCATTCCCATCGATGTCCCCATTTCTGTCACTCAAGGTCTCCGGTTCCGGACTAATAACATGTGCATACAACTTGTAGATACGATCTAAGCATCAATTATATTCATGCAAACATAACGCGCCCAAATCTAAGATCATGCCACTCGTGCACTAGTGACAGGCATTAAGCATAACAACATTGCAGCAACAAAAATTCATAAAAATAAATAATCCGATCATAACGTGCCGATCCATCGGATCCCAAAAAACACAACGCATATTACATCGGATTGATCTCGATCATGTAGGGCAGCTCACGAGAACATGGTATTGAACAAGGGGGAGAGAGTACCATCTAGCTACTGCTACAAACCCGTAGTCCACGGGGGAACTACTCACAACTCATCCCGGAGGCAGCGGTGGCGGCGAAGACGGCTCCGGGGGCCAATCCCCGTCCCGGCAGGGTGCCGGAACAGGCAATCTGACCCCCGAAACTTGTCGGCGATGGCGGCAGATGTAGCGGACCTGCACTTAAAATTTGGCAAGATCCCTGTGTATTGTGCTAGTCCCTGGATCGAATCGCAAGCACACACTGTTTACGATGAATACCATAACATTGTATCAATTTATTACACGAATGATCCAGAATTTACAATTACAACTTGCATAGCTGAAGGCTAGCATTTTGCAAAGGTTAGCACAGCGGAAATAAAATAGCAATGAGTCTCCATCATCTTCATGTGCCACAGGCGAACATGTTGGTTGTAGACTCGAAACCCTTAATCGAAACCTCACACAGCGTCGAAGCATCCTGCAACAATAAGAATGTTGCAACAAGGTGGGTCAGAACCATATAAAATGGAACTGGCAAGTGACACTTTGTGGACTCATAGGGGAAAACTCTAATAACCTATATGCATATTTGGCTTGTGGATTTTGAAGGCTGATTTGCATAAAGCCAATTTTTCCTATCTCTTTTCAAAACACTTTTTCATCTAAACGAGACAAGTATGGTATGACAACCATTGTCTCAACTACCCTTGTTGACCCATCAAAATTTTAACTTAGGAAATTGGAATGATGAGATCCTCCGTTGACGTCCTCGTCTAGCAGCTCAGAATTGTCCATAACTGTGGACACGGCTAAGTACTTAGATTGACACTCTGCAGAGGTTGTGCACTTTCACCATAAGACTCCATCAGCCCATTCTGACCTTGACCTTCTTGAAGTGAAAATGAAAGGAGAGGATGGAGCCGAGACCGTTCCGAAGCATTTCCCCGACCACTACCATCTTGACCCGTTCCACCTACATCCCCTACATCTGCTTGTCAAGCCGGGCCGGTTCCACGCAACATACTTAGTCAAGCCAGAGCCCATATGACGTATGGCTGCACGGTAAGCTAACTAAAACTCGGAGTAACATCGGTCTCTTTGTCCCTGGGTGGCCGTCCGCAAGTGAGTCAACTATAAACCACCAAGCAAAGCCAAAATCCACCCAGGAGGTTCTTTAACTTAGTAGAAATTTTACTTTTAACAAAACAATACTTTAGCATAGCATTTCTACAATTCTACCAAGTTATCATAGGTGCATCTAGACCATCTAGTAAGAAGGATAAAACTATTCTAAACAGTTTTAGCATAGCCATACTAATTAACCTATCATGCTATTTTCGAAGTAATACTACAACATGCATATATCAAAATAATAGGACAAAAATATGCAAGTGTTCCACTTGCCTTGGCAACAAGAGTGGCAGGAATAGCAACCACCAAAGTCTTCGTGACCCTCCGAGTAATCTAACAAAATACAAAACACACAAATAAACATACAAATTCACACAAGTGACATACAAAATATGTCATGCATGAATATGCAAAATTTACCACAACACAAATATAAAATAACTTTTAGTTTTCTGGTTGTTCTATATGCATGATGCCACAAATCAATTTTTATTAATTTACTTAATAGGAATAATTCCAAAACACTCAAATAAGGGCAAACACACAAATTCTAAGGTTTCTGCATAAAAAAATTTATAAAAATTTGGTGAACATGCTACTGGACAGAGGACAGCTAGACAAAGCCTCTGCAATTTGAATCACTCAATTTGGATTTGTAAAACTCATTTTATAGCCTAAACAAGTTATTAACCAATCTGTAAATAGCAAGTTTGTGCACGATACAAAAATGATACCACTAGATTCTATTCATTTTTCTGAGTCCGTAGACATCAAAAACACTAAATTTGAAGTTGTGGTTCAAAAGATATGGAAATTTAAAGTTTAGTGATTATTCTGTCTAAAAACATAAAAAAGGGGGGAAAAGGTGTGTTTCTCATGTAGCGGAGGGATTTGATCTTAGGTCTCACGGGTGCGGGAGCAAGGAACTGAGCCACTGGGCTGACTCAGTGTTCATGATGGAAAAAGGATCGGGTCGTATATGAAACAGAGCCACGCAGCTAACTGAATTTTTTTGACAGAAAAGTTGCAGACTTGATCTAGCGACGTGTTCACCGTACCAGGCGGCAGAGGGCTGCCGGTGTCGGAGAAGACGGCGGCGTGCAGCGCGGCGCGGTGGAGGCGAGGGTAGCGTTGGAGTCGAGTGATGCTTCCTAGAACGAGGGCGACGCGCGGCTGGAAACAACAGGAGTGGCGGCGGCGACGACGGAGATGCGGACAACGACTCATCCTTGCTTTAAGTCCATGTCCTGGAGGTAGTAAGCAATTAGTATAGCGCACCAGTAAAAGAAATCGAAGAAAAGATCAACACACGCGACGAGCTGCTCTGATGAACTTGCCAAGATCTAGAATAGGACGTCGACGGCACGATATGTACAGAGATCCTCTCGAGAAATTTTGTGAAGGAAAGTGGTGGAGGAAGCTAAGAGGCACAAAGTGACACGATCAGGTTTCCTTTATATGATCTGAGAGGGGAGATCGGGATATGGATGCCAACGAATGGCATTCGGTTCACCGAGAGGGTTTGCACAATTAGGTCCACGAAGTGGAGAAATAGTCGCCTGAATGGATCCTTTATTGAATTTGCACCAAGTTTCGTATTGATGGAGAGTCGAAACGGTGACTATAATGGGCACTAGAGGGAGAGGAAGAGGCGAGTGGCCATGGTCCTAACGTACAGGTTCTGTACGTGCTCGCGAGGAGGAAGAGGAGTGAGTGGTCGGTCGGGCTGATGCGGGTGCTCCTTGTTGGGCCAGCCCAAGTTGCGATCATTCCCTTTTTTTTGTTCTTCTCTTTTTGTTTTCAATTGCTGTTTTTTTATTATTTGGACTCTCTTTTGAATTCAATAAAGATTCAAATGATTTCAGAAAATTTTGAATACATATTTTTCCGAAATCTTGTTATAAATTAAGCTTTTTTGGTACATTTATAATTTAAAACAAAATAATGAAAATTAAAATATTCATATTGACGTATTTGGCACCTTTATGCCAAATATCAATATGGGTTTTAGGATTTTATTTTGATAACTTTTTATTTTAAGTAAAAACCAGAGAAATAAGATGAGTAATATCATTCAAAATGATAACTCATTTTCATATTTAAAGATAGTTTAAGATAAAACATTTTATAAAACAAAGATTGGAAAGATGTTTAAATCATTTTCTCAAATACTTTAGGGTTTATAATATCCCCATATTGTTTATTTGAAAACCAAGAATCCAAAGTGGAAAATACTTTTGAAAGCTCATTTAAATATTTTATTTCCAAAACTTTAAAGTTTAGATTGGAAGATAAAGGAATATTTAATTTAAAATATGACTTTGAAGATGTCAAAACAATCTTCTATAAAAGCTTTTCTTGATTTTTGGAGACTTTATTTAATTATTAACAAAAGTTTTAATTTTTTGTGATTTTTAAAACATTCCAAAATTTGGGATGTTACAAACCTACCACCCTTAAAAGGAATCTCGTCCCCGAGATTCGGAGAGGCTAGAAAGAAAGATGGGTTCGGGTTTTTGGACAAGTGGGTGGGCTACCACCCTTAAAATAAACTTTTGTAGGCAGTCTTGAATTCTTGACTTCAAACAGGGCACACATCGGGCGATTCATGAAACCTTGTTGGGTCAACTTCTTTTTCTTTGACTGTTTGGAGTTATGCTTCATCCTCTCTATCCTATACATATAGCATGTACCAGCTCTTCTGAAGCATTTGGTGGTTCTTTTCATCCTTGGTTGATACTTTGAAAGCCATATAGCGTACGATTCATTTCCAATACGTGGGTGCCTATTCAAGATGGCTTGAAATATTATGTCTTCCATCCATGTGATGTCTTCAGCAATCTTTTCTTCTTTAGGTTGACATCGTTCAGTGTAACACTGCGTCAATTCTATCGAAACTCTCATGGTAGGTCAAGACTTTCATTGTAGGATCTCTTCTTCTTCACGAAAGCTGTGGTTTAACCTCACCGTATAATTTACGTTTTCGGCAACATATGCCTCACATAGGGTTATAATATTCCGTTGGTTCAGGCTTAGCCACATCGTCTCTCTTATAGGTATGTCACTCAGATTTACCAATCCAAATAGTGAGGGGAATAACATGAGTAGTAGGAATGGTGATCAGTCCATCCTGCACCCGTATCATTTCCTCAATATGTAGATAGGTGAATCACATAGTCTAACTCTTGGGCATCCTCACTTGTCTGGCAGAAAGTTTCCCATCTGCAAGACAACCTGAACTAAACTATCGCTCCTTCAAACTATGGGGTTACGAAAACTCCTACACACGTTAGCTCACAAGCTAAACTTTTCTATTATCCTTCTCCTTGGGGAAACACGCTTTCCATGTCGTCTTAGCTTGTCCATTTCTATGTCATGTCTTCATCCCTGATATGACGAGCAGGCTTCGCAACAGTATTTAATTTTTCATAAAAGTTTTGGCGTACTAGAGTCGCCACAAGCTTCATTCATCCTCACAAATTGTGGTTATTTCATCGACATTACACCACTCTTACATCACAGTACTTACATATAACTATCAGCATTTATTACATCTTCAGAACATTTCCATTGACTCTAGTCCTTCTTCTTGGCTAAACTCCTCATGAAAACTCAGTTGGTTTCTTTGCTTCTTGATTTAAACTGATATCTGATCCGCTTCTTTTCTGGTGTGGTGAGTGTGACAGCTTTACTAGCATGATCTATCTGACCATCATACCTAGACATCCAGTCCTTGCCTATGATTATATCAAAGCCTTGAAAATCTAGCACAAACAACTCACTTGGAAAATTGTGTGTCTCAATTTCCAAGATCATGTTTTGGCATACAGTGTTTGCTGGCCTCTTCCCTTCTGTGGAGCTTACTCTGATGGGTCTTCTAATCCCTTGATAGGTTATCTTATTTTTACTCACAAAGTCTTTTGATATGAATGAATGTGTAGCCTCAGCATCGAAAAGTACTAGTGCAGTACATGAGTTGATCAACAATTCTTCAATAACTGGGTTTGGTCTCTTCAGAACTCTCTCCATGTTTATAGAAAACACATGTCCCTTTCGGAATTGAGTTGGCTTGGTCCCAATACTAAGCTTCCTTTCTGGACAACTATAGGAATAGTGTCCTTGATTTTTGCATTTGTAGCAGGTGATATGTCCCAGGTCCTTATTTTTCTTAAAAGCCCGGTGCATCCCTTTCTTGATCTGTTCATTTGCTTCATGTACTAGGGGTAAAGGTGGCACTGTGTAGGAATGTGATTTGTTTCTTCACACAAAAAGCCGGTGACTTGGGTTATGGAGTATCCTTTATCCAAATAACTTGCATCACAATGGGGCCACTCATCATGACACTCCTTAGATATATGTCCTATCTCTCCACAAATTTTGCATGCTCGATGTCCTGCCATCATATTCTCCTTGATTTCAATACCAGCATCAACCTGAGGTAACTGGTTAATGTTGCTCGTCGTCAGCTGCCCCAATTGAGTCTGGTTGTCTAACCATTGTTGAATAACTGTGGTTAACTCCTTATTGGGGTTGTTGGCTTGACTTTCATTCATCACTTGCGTCATCTGAGTCTGAGCTGCTACCAGCAACTGAACTGCATAGGGCACCTTGAGGTGGCTATCTTTTTCATCATGGTTGGTATGTGGGTGAGACATCTGGTTTGGTTTAGCAGATATGAGTAGAGATAGAAGAAAAATCTAAAAGAAGTTCTACCCAAACACAGCAAAAAAAGACAAATCATCTTACAAACAAAACATCTAGCAAGCATCAAGCAATAGTAAACAACCACTATAGATAAAAACAACTTCTCCTACTTAATTTTCAAAAATATAGTTTGGATAACAAACAATCACAACAAAGGTTTTTTTTTAAATATACACGATAGTACTGCCATACCACAATTTGGTAAGTCAATACAATATTACGATAACGTTATTCTAATAACATGGTGGTCTATTCTATCTCTTCCTTTAGTGCTTCAACATTCTCTTCTATTTCTTGAATTCATCGAGGTACTTCTGTGTTGTGAAGTCAAAATTTGAAGTCTTCAATCAACACACTTGATGGCTTCTCATACTTGTCATGTTGATCTTCAACGCCTTTGAAAACATTTATGAGTTATGGTCATCTATAAATAAGATAAGATAACTTAGATAGCAATTAGATGAGGAGGTTACAAGGATATTAGGAAAGTTTTGGACGAATTGAAAATAACTTTTGTTCCTATGGTCTTTCCTATTTCTAATACAAACCTAGGGTTTTCGAACCTACAAGCAACACGGTGCTCTGATACCATCTGTAGCGGACCTACACTTAAAATTTGGCAAGATCCCTGTGTATAGTGCTAGTCCCTGGATCGAATCGCTAGCACACACAGTTTACGATGAATACCATAACATTGTATCAATTTATTACACGAATGATACATAATTTACAAATATCCATTACAACTTGCATAGCTGAAGGCTAGCATTTTACAAAGGTTAGCACAACGGAAATAAAATAGCAATGAGTCTCCATCATCTTCATGTGCCACAAGCGAACATGTTGGTTGTAGACTCGAAACCCTTAATCGAAACCTCACACATCGTCGGAGCATCCTGCAACAATAAGAATGTTGCAACAAGGTGGGTCAGAACCATATAAAATGGAACTGGCAAGTGACACTTTGTGGACTCATAGGGGAAAACTCTAATAACCTATATGCATATTTGGCTTGTGGAGTTTGAAGGCTGATTTGCATAAAGCCAATTTTTCCTATCTCTTTTCAAAACACTTTTTCATCTAAACGAGACAAGTATGGTATGACAACCATTGTCTCAACTACCCTTGTTGACCCATCAAAATTTTAACTTAGGAAATTGGAATGATGAGATCCTCCGTTGACGTCCTCGTCTAGCAGCTCAGAATTGTCCATAACCGGGGACATGGCTAGGTACTTAGATTGACACTCTGCAGAGGTTGTGCACTTTCACCATAAGACTCCATCAGCCCATTCTGACGTTGACCTTCTTGAAGTGAAAAGGAAAGGAGAGGATGGAGCCGAGACCGTTCCGAAGCATTTCCCCGACCACTGCCGTCTTGACCCGTTCCACCTACAT
This sequence comes from Puccinellia tenuiflora, assembly GCA_012064385.1. Lineage (NCBI taxonomy): Eukaryota > Viridiplantae > Streptophyta > Magnoliopsida > Poales > Poaceae > Puccinellia > Puccinellia tenuiflora. Next base: position 241,019 of record QRDG01001158.1, read on the forward strand.
CCCCTACATCTGCTTGTCAAGCCGGGCCGGTTCCACGCAACATACTTAGTCAAGCCAGAGCTCATATGACTTATGGCTGCACGGTAAGCTAACTAAAACTCGGAGTAACATCGGTCTCTTTGTCCCTGGGTGGCCGTCCGCAAGTGAGCCAATCTCGGGTGAAAAACACCATAGACATGGCCTCGAGTAGCCACTCAACTATAAACCACCAAGCAAAGCCAAAATCCACCCAGGAGGTTCTTTAACTTAGTAGAAATTTTACTTTTAACAAAACAATACTTTAGCATAGCATTTCTACAATTCTACCAAGTTATCATAGGTGCATCTAGACCATCTAGTAAGAAGGATAAAACTATTCTAAACAGTTTTAGCATAGCCATACTAATTAACCTATCATGCTATTTTCCAAGTAATACTACAACATGCATATATCAAAATAATAGGACAAAAATATGCAAGTGTTCCACTTGCCTTGGCAACAAGAGTGGCAGGAATAGCAACCACCAAAGTCTTCGTGACCCTCCGAGTAATCTAACAAAATACAAAACACACAAATAAACATACAAATTCACACAAGTGACATACAAAATATGTCATGCATGAATATGCAAAATTTACCACAACACAAATATAAAATAACTTTTAGTTTTCTGGTTGTTCTATATGCATGATGCCACAAATCAATTTTTATTAATTTACTTAATAGGAATAATTCCAAAACACTCAAATAAGGGCAAACACACAAATTCTAAGGTTTTTGCATAAAAAAATTTATAAAAATTTGGTGAACATGCTACTGGACAGAGGACAGCTAGACAAAGCCTCTGCAATTTGAATCACTCAATTTGGATTTGTAAAACTCATTTTATAGCCTAAACAAGTTATTAACCAATCTGTAAATAGCAAGTTTGTGCACGATACAAAAATGATACCACTAGATTCTATTCATTTTTCTGAGTCCGTAGACATCAAAAACACTAAATTTGAAGTTGTGGTTCAAAAGATATGGAAATTTAAAGTTTAGTGATTATTCTGTCTAAAAACATAAAAAAGGGGGAAAAAGGTGTGTTTCTCATGTAGCGGAGGGATTCGATCTTAGGTCTCACGGGTGCGGGAGCAAGGAACTGAGCCACTGGGCTGACTCAGTGTTCATGATGGAAAAAGGATCGGGTCGTATATGAAACAGAGCCACGCAGCTAACTGAATTTTTTTGACAGAAAAGTTGCAGACTTGATCTAGCGACGTGTTCACCGTACCAGGCGGCAGAGGGCTGCCGGTGTCGGAGAAGACGGCGGCGTGCAGCGTGGCGCGGTGGAGGCGAGGGTAGCGTCGGAGTCGAGTGATGCTTCCTGGAACGAGGGCGACACGCGGCTGGAAACAACAGGAGTGGCGGCGGCGACGACGGAGATGCGGACAATGACTCATCCTTGCTGTAAGTCCATGTCCTGGAGGTAGTAAGCAATTAGTATAGCGCACCAGTAAAAGAAATCGAAGAAAAGATCAACACACGCGACGAGCTGGTCCGATGTACTTGCCAAGATCTAGAATAGGACATCGACGGCACGGTATGTACAGAGATCCTCTCGAGAAATTTTGTGAAGGAAAGTGGTGGAGGAAGCTAAGAGGCACAAAGTGACACGATCAGGTTTCCTTTATATGATCTGAGAGGGGAGATCGGGATATGGATGCCAACGAATGGCATTCGGTTCACCGAGAGGGTTTGCACAATTAAGTCCACGAAGTGGAGAAATAGTTGCCTGAATGGATCCTTCATTGAATTTGCACCAAGTTTTGTATTTATGGAGAGTCGAAACGGTGACTATAATGGGCACTAGAGGGGGAGGAAGAGGCGAGTGGCCATGGTCCTAACGTACAGGTTCTGTACGTGCTCGCGAGGAGGAAGAGGAGTGAGTGGTCGGTCGGGCTGATGCGGGTGCTAATTTGTTGGGCCGGCCCAAGTTGGGCTCATTCCCTTTTTTTTTTGTTCTTCTCTTTTTGTGTTTCAATTGCTGTTTTATTATTATTTGGACTCTCTTTTGAATTCAATAAAGATTCAAATGATTTTAGAAAATTTTGAATACATATTTTTCCGAAATCTTGTTATAAATTAAGCTTTTTTGGTACATTTATAATTTAAAACAAAATAATGAAAATTAAAATATTCATATTGACGTATTTGGCACCTTTATGCCAAATATCAATATGGGTTTTAGGATTTTATTTTGATAACTTTTTATTTTTAAGTAAAAACCAGAGAAATAAGATGAGTAATATCATTCAAAATGATAACTCATTTTCATATTTAAAGATAGTTTAAGATAAAACATTTTATAAAACAAAGATTGGAAATATGTTTAAATCATTTTCTCAAATACTTTAGGGTTTATAATATCCCCATATTGTTTATTTGAAAACCAAGAATCCAAAGTGGAAAATACTTTTGAAAGCTCATTTAAATATTTTATTTCCAAAACTTTAAAGTTTAGATTGGAAGATAAAGGAATATTTAATTTAAAATATGACTTTGAAGATGTCAAAACAATCTTCTATAAAAGCTTTTCTTGATTTTTGGAGACTTTATTTAATTATTAACAAAAGTTTTAATTTTTTGTGATTTTTAAAACATTCCAAAATTTGGGATGTTACAGCGGAGCTCCGTATCGTTTTTGGGAAAATCCTTCGGGTGTTAGGGTTTTTTCGCTGGGGACAATTTATAGGCCAAAGGGCGTCGTGAGGGGACTCCCGAGGGGCGCAGGAGGGCGGCGGCCGCGGCCCCACCTGGACCCGCGGTGGGAGCCCGCCCCTGGCCTGCAGGCCTCCCCCAGGGTCACCCTTCTGTCTCCCTTCCTCATTTATTCAATAAAAAATCTCCGTAAATTTTCGTCCAGTTCCTCATGAGCTTAAAAATAGAGGGCATCATGCATGGGCATTTGTCAATAGGTTAGCCAATAAATCCTCTAATTAGCAAAAAAAAATAGGGAATCAACATCACTAAAATTAAATAACATATCACATCCCACTTTCCGTCGCCTCGTTAATCAAATCCATGAAACATAATTGATCAGTAAAAAAATGAAGTGATACAAAAAATTGTCTATAGTTGATAGCAAGAAAGAAATGAATAACCAAGTTGAATCATTAAAGCAAAACCTTCCATAAATAGTACGTTAAAGACATGAAAGCAATGTGACCCACATATTTGACTAATTCTCAAAGGTAATGGTTCCACGACAAAAGTGTTTGAGAATCAACACAAAGGAAGATGTAAGTATTAGCAAAAAGCTTCAACTCCCAACGGCTTATCTTATAGATAAAGTCAATATAAAGATTCATGTTTAATCTGACGATGCAATATGATCAATGATACCCAGGGTCAATGATGTATTTTTTCTTTGGTGGAGATAGAAGGAAAAGGAAAACTGACTCAACATTTAAAAGTAAAAGAAAGGCCCTTCGCAGAGGGAAGCATGGATTATTCATGTGCTAGAGCTTTTTGATTTTGAAAAACAGAGATAAAAACAATTTTGAGAGATGCATGCTTTTGTCAACGATTTCACAACATAGAAGCTATCTAGTCCCCCATAACAAGCAAGGCTTTTAGACTTGTGAGAGCAGCTGGTTTTAGAGGAACGAGTACATTCCTCTTTCTCCTTGGTTTCACCACTATCCAATGTTTTGAGCTGATTTCTCAGTTTTTCATTGAGTGGAGAAGAATGGTGGTTATATTTATATTTTGCTTAAGCTGCTCTCGGGTTGATTCAAGTGAAGACGTAAACCATCGACACCGGCTGAAAGGGGGAAATGACCTTGCTTGTCACAAGTTATATCTAGCTCTCTACTGCTTCCTCATGAGCTTAAAAACAGAGGCACAAAAAGGAGTATTTTGAATATTTTAAAGATAGCACATGACAAATTTACTTGGAATGGCAAGAAATACCATGCATAGGTAGATATGGTGGGCTCAGCTGGCAAGATAGTTTGGCTTTGGGATTTGGATGCACGAGTGAACTCTACACTCAGTACGAATTTTTAGGCTTAGCAAAAATGGTATTTGAAGCAAACATCTAACATTAACCGGTAACAGAGTAACATAAGACATTAGCCAATCATAACCATAAACACTCCATACCGTCTCCCTTGTTGACCAAACAGTTCTTTTGATGGAAAGATTAGCTTTATGAATTAACAACTACGAAACACCACACAGTTTCAAGCTTTTAACTGTATTTCTTTACTAATCAATTCCACTCAAATAACCAGCAAGTTTAAGCATTCATCTTAATATCTCAAAACAATTTATAAGTATCAAATTATCCAACTAGTGATCTACAAGACTATGCAGGTTTTTCATCATACCATTACCCATATTCGGCATTCTACCGTTCTAACATATTAACCAAGCAACCAATTCAACTCTCTAACAAATATAAGTGAAGCACAAGAGAGTTTAACTACAACAACTAGCAGCTCTAAGCAAGATAAAATCTAAAAACGAGAGCTTACTAGCAAAACAAACAATAGCTAAGAATACTCAACCAAGTATAAATGAAGCACAAGAGTATTCCACGAAAAAGCGGAGCGTGTCTCTCTCCCAAACAAGATAGATAGGATCCAACATGAATATGATCAGCAAACAAACAAAACTAAACTAAAAGCAAAATAAAATGACGCTCCCAAGAATAGCACATAATATGTAAAGTGATAAAAACGTAGTTTCAACGAAACGACCTGATGGTTGTTGGTGAAGAGTGGAGATGCCTTGGGCATCCCCAATCTTAGATGCTTGAATCTTCTTAAATATTCTAGGGGGATTCCATGGGAGCATCCCCAAGCTTGAGCTTTTCTCCATTCTCACATCACCGTGTCCTACAAAACTTAAAAACTCCCTTCACACAAAACTTCTCATAAATTTTTTTTTGCGAGTCAAAACTTCTCATAAATTAATTAGAGGGGTTAGTACTCATTAAATAAAATCACTTGAGCTCAATTAAGAAAATTTCAAATACTCAATTTAACATTAGGTACTGTATACAAAGCCTTTCTGACGCCTTTCCACGAAAAGAAACCACACAGAAAGCTCGTATAAGAGGCAACATAAATAAAGACAGAAATCTGTCAAAACAGAACAGTCTGTAAAGATCGAATTTAAAGAAGCACTTAGGTAGCTCAAATAAGAAAACTCAAAACTAATGAAAGATAGATAAAAGTATCAGGCTTTCTGTCTAAAAATATCAGAAAAAGATAAAATTCAGGGATTTTCGAATAGTGAAGGGCAGAAATCTGTTTCTGGACAGCAAAACAATACCTCACACTTTCAATGCATTAGAGGCTAAACTTGGCACAAAAAACCAAAACAAAAAGATACAATGAAGTTTCTACAGAGGCAACAACTCCATGACTCAAGAAAAGCAAAAATAAACTGAAAGAAAAATAAAATGGGTTGTCTCCCAATAGCGCTTTTCTTTAAAGCCTTTTAGCTAGGCCCAGTAATTTCAATGATGCTCACATAAGAATAAGAGTTGAAATGCACAAGAGAGCGTCATGAAGCAAATATCAAATACATTTAAGTCTAACCCACTTCCAATGCATAGGCATCTTGTAAGAAAATAAATCAATGAAGCATAAAGCTTCTAGCATAGGAAGGTAAAACAATAGCAACATAGAGAGATGTGTTTTAGTAAAATGAAAGCTCCTCCAACCATATTTTTCTCTCTCATAATAATTTTTAGTAGCATCATGAACAAACTCAACAATATAATTGTCACATAAAACAGGCTTTTCATGATCTACAAGCACATAATTTAGGTCCATCTCAAAAATAGTGGGATCAAACCCACTTTCAATAGCATTATAATTTTTATTATCAAGTAACATAGGACCATCATCAAGAGCTTTATCATGTAGACTTTCTAAGCACAATTCTTCATTATCATGCATCTCAATGGTTGGAGTAAATAAAGGATTATCATAAGATTTATCAATATAGCATGGATTATCATATATAACAAGATCATTTTTATCAAAATGGGATGTTTCAAGCGAATCAATAGGATCATAGCATCCATTCTCCTTTGGTGAGCAAGGAGGACAATCAAATAATGTATGAGTTAGAGAGTTACTCTCATTAGAAGGTAGTAGCTACTCCATTCTTCCTCCTCTTGTTCGTCATTCTCCTCCTCGTTTTCATCCAATGAGCTTCCAGTTTCAACAATTTCTTCTTCCATAGGCTCGTGCATGGCATTAGTCTCTTCTTCTGGGGGAGATAAACCCTTAAGATATTCAGTAATATAACAATTTTCATCTTTCTAATTATCCATGCAATATTTAAGTATAGCAAAACTTTCAGATTTATAAGGAGCATCATCATCATTTTCAATCAAAGAAGAAATTTCATAAGCACCCTTCCACGCAATAAATTATCTTGCAAAGCTATTCTCACATACCCGTATTGTTAGTCTAGTTTTATTTCCTAGATAATGCAAACGTTTAGTGCGCGTAGAGTTGTATCAGTGGTTGATAGAACTTGAGAGAATACTTACCCTACCTTTAGGTACTCGTTGGGTTCGACACTCTTACTTATCGAAAAGGCTACACGGGATCCCCTATACTTGTGGGTTATCAGTCATCGCGCTGGGATCGTCACGACCTTGAGGTCAGCTAAAGTTCGACTACACCGGCCACGTTCGCTCTCAAACGTTAAACGCTTTTGGTCTATAAGAGGTATGTCACCGAAACCGTCCCGTTACCGCATTACTAATAGATAGATCCTGGCTAGTTTTGGTGTTGCGTTAGATATAAATTTTTTGTTTTCCGTCTATGAACCCCTTCAGTGGTATCAGAGCCGATCTATGCGTAGTATTGCTGATACGGTTAGAACACATGTTGAATGTGGGCGTCGATACTATATTTGTTACCCTCTCACGTGCATTTGCTCATACTGTTGAATTGCTTGATGAAGCGGCCCGGACCGACCTTACGCGTACTCTTACGTGAGACTGGTTCCGCAATTGACATATGGCTTGTACCATATATGCGGTTGGCGGGTGTCTGTCTCTCTAGCACTGGTGGTATGGCATTTTCAACGGAGGGCCCCTAAAGGGGTGTGATAGAGGCAAATATCTTATCAGCGTTGTGGTTGAAGTTCGTAGGTAGAAGTGCGGTTCACTTACGTAAGCCCATACAGCCACGTAAAACTTGTAAATAGATAAAGTAGAGGCGTCTAACTTTATTTTGCAGGGGGCGAGTGATATGATATGGTACGGTACGGTAAGTATTATGCGAAATATTTAGCCGTTATGGTGGAGGTCCCGTAGACCCGGCGCCTGGAGATCATGCCGGTGCGCCCCGATGGAGATCAAGGCACAACACCATATCATATCGCATTACATTTGATGCTAAATTGTGTGCTTATATTGATTGTATTAGATATACGACGGTAGTAATATAAATTAAATCTCTCAGTTCAATACCAATTAAAAGTGTTCTCCCTTAGTATACACCACCATGAAAGTTCGCTATTGTGGAGGCAGGCCGTGACGATCGGGTGTCAACACATTTGCGTTCGCATACGGGGGGTGTAAGCCATGTATGCACAGCAATATACTAAGGTTGAATTGGCGAGCCTAGCATGTACAGACATGGCCTCGGAGCACAAGCGATCGAAAGATCAAGCATGAGTCGCATGAATGTTGCGATCGACATTGTAATGTCCACCTTTGCAGTCATGCAGCCGGCCGTGACGATCGGGGGTTGTATGGTGAATAAGGATCATGTAATCATTAAGACCATTTCAAGAGATGATTGTCTTAGTGGAGTTATTTTATAATGCAATTATAATTGAACTCATATTATAAACTTTATTTTAAAATCGTCTTTGCAAAAATCCTTGTAGACTATGGCTCTCAATTTTGGCTTTTTCTTCCTTGAGGAAGAGCTTCGCCTCGATGGGTCAAACTTCGCCGATTGGTACCTACGTCTGAGAAATACCCTACGGACCAACAATTTGCTCTACGTGATAGATGGACCGTTAGGAGATCAACCTGATGATTCTGCTAGTGAGGAGGTTCGTTATGAATGGCATGATCACTATGGCATGTATGTACGTTTGGAGTGGCTGATGAGTAGATGCATGAACTCTGGCTTAAGGGGGCAATTCAGTAATAGCCGTGCCAATGAGATTGTTATCGGGTTTAAGGTCCTCTTTGCGGCACAAGTCAGAGTTGCAAGGCACGAATGTCTGGATGATTTTCTTTCAACCATGATGGAAGAAAAGAGATGTCTAGATCAACACTTGGTGAAAATGCGTGAGATTCATCAACGTCTCACTTACGTTTGGGACTACTGGATGGCTGATGAGTGGGCAATGGATATAGTGTTGCGTTCACTTCCTATTAGCTATAAAAGCTTTGTTAGAGATTTTGTGATGAAAGGAGAACAGTTCCCATTCTTTACATTTCTGGAACGGTTGAGAACCGCCAAAGTGGAACCAGTAGAAGCAGAAATCGTCGACCCAGAAGGTATATATGATATACAAGTTTATAAATGTTTTTCCTTCGCATTTTGTTACAGTTTTGAGAAGTATTTGATACTTATTCTTGTTTTATGAAAACAGAACCAACTGTGCATGTGGCTTGGAATGGACAAGACGGCAATGGATGATTGGGAGCTATCAAGGAGTTGATGCTGGACTATATTAGTCTGTTTTGCATTTCGCAAGACAGTTATTCATGTTAAGATGTTCTATATTATGAATAAATATCTTTTATGGTCACATTTCGATTATGAGTATGTTATTCTTATCTTGACGATAAATAAATAGGAACATTTATAAATCGTGCTAAGGAAAATCCAAAGCCAAAATAATGAATTCACGACGCTGTTTTAGTCTTGGTGGTAATGTGTAAAACACATATGCCCCGTTTGCCCCGATAGGCAATATGACTAAAAACGCCACACCCGGTGTGCCGTAAATTGCTAAAAGTCATGGTGATTAATTCTTGTTTTAGCAAATAAATGAGATTCATTATTTTGAGGACTCCATCTCAAATCTAAGTAAAACAGATGGGTTTACTTTAATTATGACTTGGAAATATTTGATAGAGATCAAAGGGAATTTCGGATTAATGGATATTAATTTTAACAAGAAAATTGAGTCTCTGCGATCGGATCAAAGTGACAAGATATTTGAGTTATAATTTTAGCATGAGGGTCTATGAAAAGTGTTTCATAAAATACATTTTTTTTGAATTGTTCAATGTGATTGATTTATTCTAAATATTGTGAATCACACTTTATTGAAATATTGTGTGGTGATAAAGCGATCTCTTAGCAGGGTTAATAATATAATTTAAAATATCAATTAGAAATAGCGAAATACCCCTCACAAGGGCCTATGTGTTATTCGCAGAAACGCATCCATATGAATTATGGAAAGTCATATTTTCAATGAGATTGGAACTATAGCGAATAAATAATTTTTGTAGAATATTCACATATGAGTGTGAATGCGCCTTCCACCAAAACCAAAGAAGGGTAAATATAGTATTTACTAAAAGGTTGGTATTTCATCGTGAAGGAGTTTTCATGATAAAAGGTTGCTGGAATTAAATAAAGTAAAAGCTGAAATAAGGTTAATCACCTCGCCTTCGAAGTGTCGAATTGTGCGACGGAATGTGTTCCGGTAAAATGTGTACTTTACACATAAAGGAGAAATTAATGATGATGATCATAATATTTCCGATTGAAGCTTTACTGATAAGGCCGTAGGATTCAGGAATAAATCTTTGCCATGGTGCAAATTAATTATTCATGATTTACATGTCATGTCCGAGATACATGACATACCTACAAACTACAAAATAAATAGTGACCCTGAAATACGATTATGACTAGGAGTCATTAGAAATCCAATTTTAAGTATAGGATCGCAAAGGAAGTTTTTGCTTGACCCCGTTGAGTGATTTTATCACTTGATATCTTTTAAGGAGTTGAAAGAAAGGAAATAGTACTTAGAACGACGCAATGCTCATTTTGTCAAGAAGTGTATCTTGGACAAAATTCAAAGGTAATTGATCACTTAAATGTGAGGATGCTTGCGTCTGTTGGACTATCACTAGCATGGTACTAGTGCATCGTATATGGAATCTCGACTTGAAGAGTTGTTCAAGGAAATTTTGGAAATGTCCAAAATATCGAGGAATTTGCAGTTGCAGATTTTGAGTGGGAGCTAATTGATATAAATATATGTGTGACATATTTTAAGTAGGAGCAAATTGATCTCCATGATCAAATATGTGGGTAATATGTTTTTGAGTGGGAGCCAATTAGGGTTTTCATGATTTAACATGTGGGTAACATATTTGAGTGGGAGCTTAACAACATTTTGTGCATGCAAGTGGGCATATTGTGAATGTTGGTGGTATTGTCGGTGTTAGAAGTATAAGTTCAATTTTAATAAAGGAGTTTATAAATTGACATCTATCCAGATAGATAAATTAAGTCAAGTAGTATTTGCCTAAATAAGATTCAGAAGGAGTTCTGAATGGAACAAGTAAATGACGGAGGTTCTTACTTGTACAAGTAAATGACGGAGGTTCTTACGTGTAAAATTTGGGCAGAATATTGAGTTGAAATTCGATGCAAAATAATAATGGTTCGGAGATATGTTGTAGGAACTATGTCTGAATCATAGATGCTAACATATAAAACCATATTATATGCTTGACGAAATGTGACCCAAGTTCTTTGTTAAAAGAACATGTTCCGAAGTGAATAGGAGTAATTCACTGAACAGGAGTTGAATGTTTTCTCTAGCTTCTAAGAGGTAGAGCTATGAGAAATAATTCTAGGGATTGGTGGACTTAGATATAACTGTTATAAAGTCCTGACACCAAACTAGAATAGAAAATCTCGTAAAATCAGAAGCGCAACAAAAGCGTGGCTATTTCATCGAAGTGGGGTGAACTGCACTGTCGATTTGAAGTCTACATAGAAGTGTATGATTACTTTGAGGATTAGCCAAAATATGTTGTTTAAAGTTGAGGAAATTTTGTTTCCTGGTTGAGTGTGTTTCTGGTGCATAGGACGTTGATTAAATTCCGTCTAAATGATCAAGAATCATGTGAGCATAGAATAAACAAATAGGTCTTACTCTACAACTAAACATATTTTAGGTTCATCATGGAGATGATGAGGTAATGTCAATTTAGGTGACATTAAAGTTTTGCGAAGAATAAATGGATCTGAGTACTGCAGACCATTGACGATCAACCTCTTCCACTAGCAAGCATGATCTGGAAGCACAAGTCAAGTGTGGTACAGAAATTGGTAAAAAAAGGAAACTAGTTTATTTGTACTCTAGTGCAAGTGGGAGACTGTTGGAGATATGCCCTAGAGGCAAATAAATAAAGGAGTTTATTGTAATATCTCATTAAAGTTTATAATTAGTTTTATATCATGCTGGAACTGTATTAAGAGGAAACATTATTACATGTGTGGTATATAAACAACCAGGTCCATGGCATGTATATGGATACGCTAGTTCATTGGTCGACCGATGATTGAGGTTTCCGAATCATGGGCATTTATGCCAATTGACAATGGAGTCATTTCATTGGGTGAATGAAAGTGATGGACATTACCCAATAACGATCATTACAACACGATCAAGTCACGAAGTTCACCGTTGTGATTATTAGGAAACGTGGTACTTATTCCTTAGACCGTGAGATAATAATCCTATCACTATCACCGGAGGATGCCTTGACTGTATCAACCGTCACACCGTAACAGGGTGATCATAAAGATGCAGCTCAGGTATGCAAAGGTGATATGTTGAGAAGTATGTATCAAGAAGTGGGATTTGCACCTCTGCGTTGTCGGAGAACTGTCCCAGGGACTGGGTGTGTCTCACGAAGGATCGAAGAAGGGGCTGAACGCGGAATCAAACAACCCTCAACGTGCCACGGCGACGGTGCTCGCCTGGATTGTCGCGGGGAGGCACTGCAGAGAGGAAAACACGGTCTTACCCAGGTTCAGGGCCCTCTGGAGAGGTAAAACCCCTACGTCCTGCTCCTGGATTGTATTGCACTTGCTTGGAGAGGTTTCAGTACAGGGCGAGCTTGGCGAGCTCAAGGTGGCTACAATGGCTAACCCTAGAACCGGAGAAGAAAACGAACCCTTTGCCCGAACGTGCTCCCCCTCCTTTTATAGGCGTCTCGGGCCTCTCCCCCCCCCCCCCAAATATCTTGGCGGGAAGGGCTTCCACATGGCGACGAAGGAGGAGGTGCGGTGCACAATAAAGGTAGAGTCCACTATAAAGGTAAAGTCCATGGACACGGTCCACGGCAGGGGGCGGCGTCACCAAAGCTGGAAAAGCCACCGTCCAAACAGGATGGTGGGCTGGTGCTGCTGAGGCGGGATGTGTCCCACGGTGACGTCGCCTTTGGAGGGTAGCTGCAGACGGTTCCCTTATCACCAAAGTGGCAATCCTTGGGGCTCCTTTGCTTGGTGCAGCTTTGTTGACTCCTTTATACATAAGATCGGCAACTGTGGCGCTGCCGTCACCGCGTGCTGGTGCGGTCGTCACTCTGCGGAGGGTGCAGAGCCCATGTGCGCTCTGCCGCGGAGGCAGAGCTGGCTTCGAGAGGAAGGAACCCTCGTGAGGCCGAAGGCCTCGCCGAGCCCTTCGGCTTGGTCCTTAGCAGAATTTGCAGGTGGCATCCGAGATGCCCTCTCGAGGAGAGGTCCCTCACCGAGGGAAAAACCCCCGCCAAGGAGGAGAGGTCCCTCGCGAGGGAAAAACCCTCGCGAGGCTTGCCAGGCTTTGAGAGCCTGGTCCTTAGCGAAATCTTCTGAAGAATGTTGTGGGCCCTGGCAGGCCGGCCCGTGGTACCGTGGTTTCCACTGTGCCGACAGTAGCCCCCCGGTCCCGCGATGGGCACGCCGAAGCCCATGGATGGAGGCGAAGCGTCGAGGCCCCAACGATGCCTGCCTGGGCCGTGACACGTGGGCCGCAGCGGTTGCGCCCGAGGCCACGATCTCCTCGTCTTCAATGGGCGACGTGGCGGGGCCCGCCACGCCCTTGGTTTTTGGCCAATAAAGCCTGCGCGCGCAGACGGCGCCCGTCACTTCTTCCATAACTCCTCTGCACACTTCCCCCAAAGCATCCATCTCCTTCTTCCCAGAGTGCTCCGCCTCCAAGATCTCCTTCTCCAGCGACCATGGCGCCCAAGAAGGCAAACGCCGACCAGAAGGGCAAGGCCGCGATGCAGACTGGCACGTCGGCAGCGGCGGCGCGGGGTGCTGCACCCTAGGGGGCGCTGCCGGAAACCCTCGTCCGTGCGGCGGCGCTCGAGAAGGTGCGCCACCTGGCGGCCGCCAACACCCACGAGCTCGGCACCACAAACATGGAGGCGGCCGGCAGCCGCAAGGTCGGCGCGGGGTACTACCCCATCTTCCTTCACACCCTCTACGCCGGCCTCGTTCCTCCCTTCTCCAGCTTTCTCATGGGGATCCTTGAGGCGTACCGGATCCAGCTCCTTCATCTCCACCCAAACTCCATACTCATCCTCGCCATCTTCGCCTATCTCTGCAAGGCGTACGTCGGCATCCATCCCTCGGTGGATCTCTTCCGTAGCTTTCTACGCCCTCTGGTCCACCGCATCGAACGAGCGGCTCGGATGCGTTTCCTTCCGCATTCAGGTGCTCCGCAAGGCCGGGCTCACCGGCCAGATGGTGGCGAGGGATTTCATCAAGCGCCGCATTGCTCCCCTCCAGTGGCACTCGGAGACAATGTGGACGTACTCAGGCCCAGAAGACAGGATGCGCCTGTGCGCAGATGACTTCACTTCGGACGAGCTGAAGCAGGTCATGAGGGTCCTCTTCGCCACGGCGTCCATTCCGTCCCCAGCCAACGACGACGCCCTGCCGCTGTTCGCCTATGTGGAGGAGAGCGTGCGCGAAGCCCGTCAACTCCTACCCAGTTTCAACGAATGGGGCATCAGGCCTGCAAGACTACGCGGGCCCCGCAGCAACCCGTGGGCTGCGGAGCTGGAGCAGGTGGGCGAATCGCCGGAGCCGGACGAGGCCGAAGACTCTGGCGAGGATGAGGCCTCGAGAGGCGCCAACCCCTCTGGCGAGGATGAGGCCTCGAGAGGCGCCGACCCCTCGGGAGGCGACGCGGGCTCCCCGAGGAGCGCGCCGCCTAAAGAGGACCTCCAGGAGATCTCCTCCAGTGGCGACGAGGACGCCTTCCGCATGGCCCGCTCCCGACGCATCGTAGAGGGGGAGGAGGAGGAGAGCGGTAACAGGGGAGGACGCCGCGAGCCCCGCACCAAGGCCCTCCACGACAAGAACGCCTCGGCAGGGGGGAGCGCCCCCCCGAGAGGAGGCAGGAGGGCCTCAAGGGGAGGCCAGGGCGAGCAGCCCCCAGCCTCCGAAGGCAAAGAAAAGGGTGTGGAGGATAGCCGACGAGTAAGCCTCGATTCTTCTTCTTCTTTTAGCATTTTGCTTCTGAGAATCCTCTTGACGGATCTTCTGCTTGTTTGTCTTCAGGAACCCTGCGGCGCCGAAGAAGCGGCGGCTCCGCAAGCTTGGGGAGGCCGCTGACGCCCCCGCAGCACTGCCGGTGGCTGACGAGCCGCAGCACGCGGCTGCTCCTCCCACGGGCGAGCGCCGCGAGGAGGAGGACGACGACGTAGTAGAGGTGGCGCCGCCGCCCGCCCAGGCCACTCTTCCTCCCGTACTGCAGAGGGCAACGGAGGAAGAGGCGGCGGCCGAGACAGCCCGAGCCTCGGCGAGGCCGGACGCGGAGGAGGAGGCGATCGAGGAGATCGTCGTGGAGCCACCTCAGGAGAAGGAGGCTCCCACACAGAGGGCAGACGTGCCCGCGGCCGCGGCGGGCGCGGCCACCACGGAGGGGGCGGGAGGCGCCCCCGAAGGGCAGGAGGAGGGGGCGCCTCCGGAGCCCACAGATACGGGAGCTGGGGCGAGAGGGCGCCCAACCCCCAGTGGGCTCCAGACGCGGGAGGTGGTGCTAGCGCCCACACGAGCCCCCAGAGGGCCCCTGACGCGGGAGGCGAGGAAGGCGCCCACGCGAGCCCCCAGAGGGCCCCTGACGCGGGTGGCGAGGAAGGCGCCCTCGCGAGCCCCTGGGCCGCACCGGAGGCGGCCGTGAGCCCAAGGCAGGGTGTCCGAAACCACGCCACGGATGACGATGGTGCCACCCAAGCCAGGGAGCTTGACGAGGTTGTAGGCGTGGTGGGTCACCGCCATGAACTTGGCGAGGGCGGGGTAGCCGAGGATGGCGTTGTAGGGCAGGCCGATGTGCGTGACGTCGAAGTCGATCAGCTCGGTGCGGTAGTTGGCCTGAGTGCCGAAAGTGACGGTGAGCCTCACCTGCCCCAAAGGGGTGGTGAGACCCTCTGTCACCCCCGAGAAGGGCCTGGTGGGCATGAACCGCTCGTAGGGCACCTGCAGCTTCTCGAATGTCTCGACAGAGATGACGTTGAGGCCTGCGCCCCCATCGATGAGCGTCTTGGAGACTGCAATGTTGTTAATGGTGGGGGTGCAGACCAGCGGGATGGTGCCAACAGTTAAGGTGGACTTGGGGTGGTCGCTGGAGTCAAAGGTGATGGGGCACTGGGACCACTTGAGGGGCCAGGAGGCCTCAACCCCGGGAAGGGCTGCCGCGACCTCGCGAGCGAATTGCTTGAAGTGGCGGTTGGAACTGGAGGCCTGAGCCCCGCCGAGGATGCAAGCGGCCCCGCGAGGCACCTGGTAGCCCTCAGGAGTCTCGGCAGGGAGGTTGTCGTTCATAGGCTGGGCGGCGTTGGCCTGAGGGTTCTGCTGGTAGTTGTCGTCGTAGTTGTTGTTCCAGCGCCGCCCCCTGCGCCGCCGCCGCGGCCTCCGCGACCTTGCTGCCGATCGTTTGCCTCGCGAGACTCGCGCGCCTCGCGAAGCCTCTTGAGGTCGTAGCAGTCCTCGGTGGCGTGGGAATGCCTGTTGTGGTAGATGCAGAAGGGACGATCATCTTTCTTCTCGGGTCCCGCGGCTGGTGTGGCAGCTTGATGAGGCTGCTTGGCGTCAGGCTCAGCCGCGAGGACCGCAGTGGTCATGCGCTTCTCGGTGGATTTCTTCTTCTTCTTGGACCCCTCGGCGGGGTCCCCTGGCTCGTTCTTGACGAACAAGCGGCCCTCCTCAGCCTTGGCGCATTTGTCCGCCAAGTCGAAGAGCTTGACGACGGTGGTGATGTTGTCGTGGATGCCAAGCTTCTCGAGCATCCGCACATCCGTGACCCCAGCCTGGAAGGCCGAAATGACCTGCGCGTCGGTGGCGTTGGGGATCTTGTTGCGCACTTGGCTGAAGCGCTGGATGTATTTGCGGAGGGTCTCGCCAGGCTTCTGGCGCACAGCGCGGAGGTCGTTGTACGTGAGGCCGCGCTCGTACGTGCCCTTGAAGTTGGTGACGAAGCACCGGCAGAGGTCCTCCCAGGTGTTGATGGACTCGGCGGGGAGGTTGGTGAGCCAGGAGGACGCGGAGTCCTTGAGGGCCATGGGGAACCAGTTCACCATGACCATGTCGTCGCCCCCGGCGGCCTGGATGGCCAAGGTGTAGAGCTGCAGGAACTCCAGGGGGTTGTTCTTGCCGTCGTAGCGCGGAGGAAGATCCGGCCGGAACTCGACCGGCCAGACGACGCGACGGAGGCTGCGAGTGAACGCGGCCGTCGTGCCGTAGGTGACCGTGCCGTTGGCGAGGGTGGCGCGGAGGTGGCGCCCTGCGGTGGCGACGTCATGGACGGCGCGGTTGTGGCGATCCTGGTTGCGCTCGATGCTCACGCGTGCGTCCTCCGGGGCTCGCTGCACGATTTGGCAGTCGTGCGGCGACGACGCGTGCGACGCAGCGCGGTTGTCACGAGGAGGAGCCTCGGCCGGAGCAGGTTGCGGTGGAACCGGTGGAGCTGGAGCGGGCGCGGGGTGACGAGGAGGTGCATGCGGCGCACCGTGCGGCACGTCCCCTGCGCGTGCAGAGAGGACCAGCGAACGAGACGGCGCGGGAGCGGCAACGCGAGCGGCGCCGATGAGCTCGGAGAGGCGGTTGAGCCAGGCTTCCTGGGCCTCCGGCGTGGGACGGTACTGCGGCAGCTCCTGCGCCATGAGAAGCGCAGTCGCCGGGCTGGGCGCAGGGCGGCCCAGCGAGGAGGCAGCGCGGTCCCGTGACGGGTGCAGGGAGGAGGCCTCCTCTTCACCGAGGTCGTCCTCAGCGTGGTCGATGTCGTCGTCCTCCGGGTGCTCGACGCGGGGCTCGGGGTCGACGTGGTGCTCCGGAGCAGCACTTCCGCGCGGGCGGCCGCGCGGGTTGCCAGCGGGAGCGGTGGCGGCGCTGGCCGTCCGGCGAGCGAGACGCTCGGCGCGAGAGATGCCGGCCATGGCGGTGTCGAGGTTGAAGATGCGCCTCAGCCCCCTACCTGGCGCGCCAAATGTCGGAGAACTGTCCCAGGGACTGGGTGTGTCTCACGAAGGATCGAAGAAGGGGCTGAACGCGGAATCAAACAACCCTCAACGTGCCACGGCGACGGTGCTCGCCTGGATCGTCGCGGGGAGGCACTGCAGAGAGGAAAACACGGTCTTACCCAGGTTCAGGGCCCTCTGGAGAGGTAAAACCCCTACGTCCTGCTCCCGGATTGTATTGCACTTGCTTGGAGAGGTTTCAGTACAGGGCGAGCTTGGCGAGCTCAAGGTGGCTACAATGGCTAACCCTAGAACCGGAAAAGAAAACGAACCCTTTGCTCGAACGTGCTCCCCCTCCTTTTATAGGCGTCTCGGGCCTCTCCCCCCCCCCCCCCCCAATATCTTGGCGGGAAGGGCTTCCACATGGCGACGAAGGAGGAGGTGCGGTGCACAATAAAGGTAGAGTCCACTATAAAGGTAAAGTCCATGGACGCGGTCCACGGCAGGGGGCGGCGTCACCAAAGCTGGAAAAGCCACCGTCCAAACAGGACGGTGGGCTGGCGCTGCTGAGGCGGGATGTGTCCCACGGTGACGTCACCTTTGGAGGGTAGCTGCAGATTGTTCCCTTATCACCAAAGTGGCAATCCTTGGGGCTCCTTTGCTTGGTGCAGCTTTGTTGACTCCTTTATACATAAGAACGGCAACTGTGGCGCTGCCGTCACCGCGCGCTGGCGCGGTCGTCACTCTGCGGAGGGTGCAGATCCCATGTGCGCTCTGCCGCGGAGGCAGAGCTGGCTTCGAGAGGAAGGAACCCTCGCAAGGCCGAAGGCCTCGCCGAGCCCTTCGGCTTGGTCCTTTGCAGAATTTGCAGGTGGCATTCGAGATGCCCTCTCGAGGAGAGGTCCCTCGCCGAGGGAAAAACCCCCGCCGAGGAGGAGAGGTCCCTCGCGAGGGAAAAACCCTCGCGAGGCTTGCCAGGCTTGGAGAGCCTGGTCCTTAGCGAAATCTTCTGAAGAATGTTGTGGGCCCTGGCAGGCCGGCCCGTGGTACCCTGGTTTCCACTGTGCCGACATGCGTGATGGAGAGATACTCTAGGCCCACTCGGTGAGTCTTTATCCAAATAAGCTGCGCAGCATATGACTAGATCATGGGGATGAAAGATCACGGAAACGAGTTGAATGAGACTTGACCGGTAACGAGATAGAACTAAGCATGGAGATGCTGGATGATCAGATCTCGGGAAAGTCAGTATCGCGATAGCAAAGGGAATGATAATCTATGTTTATGGTTCAACGCCAAAGTTATTTCGTGTAATGCACAGGGGTCATTATAGGCATCCCAGTCCCGCTGATGATCATTGATCGGAGAGGAGTCTCTATCATGTCTGGAGTGTTCCCGAACCGTAGGGTAACACACTTAAGGGTTTGACAACGCTAGGAGATCGTTCTGGTAGTGTCGGAATTATCGAAGATAGGAAAGGAGAGAATCGGAGGAGTACCGATGAAATCCGAAGGAGTATCAGAGTGATCCGAAAGGAGTTTCGGAGTCACGGGAATTTATATATGATGTGAATATATTAATTGGAGAATTATATATATTCATATATTGGTGGAAATAAATTCGATAATGTATAAATAATTAATTGGAGAATTAAATATATATATATTATAATAAATAAATTAAATAATAGATAAATATATTAATTGGAGAATTATATATTTATTTATTGATTTAATAAAGTATTTATTAATTAAAAAGGTTTTTATTCGAATTTATGGGGCAGCCCCCCTAATGGGCCACCTCCAAAGGGAGGCAGCCCAAGAAGGGGCCGGCCACCCCAAGGAGGCCAAGGAGGCAAAGGGGCAGGTGGGCCACATGGGGCCCATGGCCACCACGGCAGCCCCATGGCTGGCCGCACCCCCACCCCTCCCCTTTTGTTAGTCCCACATGGGGGAGCTAACAAGGAGGGGAGCCCTCTTCCACCTATATATATGGGTGCCACGTGGTGATTTTAATTAAGCCAAAAATTGGAGAAAATCCAATAAATCCCACGACACCTCCCGCCACCTCTCCACCTCTCTCGTACCCCGTGGCCCCAAGTAAGGGCCGCGCACGAGAGAGAAATCTTCCCCGCAGCACGCCGTCGTGCTGCTGGAATTCCGCCAGAAGATCTACTTCCGCAACCTCGGTGGGATCGGAGGGACCGGGAGTCGTCATCATACACCGTACGTGTGTGAGTACTCACTAGTAGAAAAACCATCTTTCGGACACAGCCGAATTTGCATTCATCCCGGTTGAGTGACAAACCGGGACCAATGCCTGGCATTGGTCCCGGTTCGAGCTGCCAGGCCCCCGTGAGGCATTGGTCCCGGTTCGGTTGGGGTCATTCGTCCCGGTTCGTGCTACGAACCGGGACTAAAGCTCCCGCGCCGGGACACGTGGCGCGCCGCGAGCATTAGTCCCGGTTCGTAGCACGAACCGGGACGAATGCCCCTCCCCTACCTATATATATGCACCCAGCCACACCCCCCTCTTCTCTCCTCTGTTTTTTTTTGCTTGGATTGGTGGGAAGTGGGTGCTACTTTTTTTCCTTTGCCACGCACAAGATGTGTTCGATGAAATTCCCGAGCCACACTTAAGTTCACACAAAATGATATCCTTGACCGAGGTTAGCAACTTTATCCTTTTCATCTGTAATTGATACAGAAATATTGCATGTGTCGATGTACGGTGGTCATTTCAGTATTCAATATGTTTTTCTAATTGTACTTGATAAACCTCATTATATGATGTGCAGATGGATGAACGGCAGCGATGGATGTACGGCGACCGACGCAGTCCCGATTTTATTGCAGGCCTGCATAAATTTCTCGTTGTGGCCGAGGCAAACAAAGAGGATGGTTTTATGCCTTGTCCATGTGTGGACTGTCGGAACTTCAAGGAGCATTCTTCCTCAAGAACCCTTCAAGGCCACCTGCTTCGGAGAGGTTTCATGCCCAGCTATAATGTTTGGACCAAGCACGGAGAAAGAGGGGTTATGATGGAAGACAATTGAGAAGAAGAGGATGATGACAACTATCCTATGTTCCCTGAAGAATACGGTGATACTGCGATGGAAGATAATGAAGAAGAAGGAGGTGAAGAACAACGGGCGTCAGATGAGCCCGATGATGGTCTTGGTCGGGTCATTTCTGATGCAAAACGAGAATGCGATACAGAAAAGGAGAAGCTGAAGTTGGAGGCCATGCTAGAGGATAACAAAAAGTTGCTGTACCCAAATTGCGAAGATGGCAGCACAAAGCTCGGTACCACACTGGAATTGCTGAAATGGAAGGCAGAGACTGGTTTATCTGACAAGGGATTTGAGAAGTTATTGAAAATAATGAAGCCGAAGCTTCCAAAGGATAACAAATTGCCCGAGACTACGTACGAAGCAAAGAAGGCTATCTGCCCTCTAGGATTAGATGTGCAGAAGATACATGCATGCATCAATGACTGCATCCTTTACCGCGGTGAGGAGTACGAGAATTTGGATGCATGTCCGGTATGCACTGGACTGCGGTACAAGATCAGACAAGATGACCCTGGTGATGTTGAGGGCGATGACGAGCCCCCCAGGAAGAGGATTCCTGCTAAGGTTATGTGGTATGCTCCTATAATACCACGGTTGAAACGTCTGTTCAGAAACAAAGAGCCAGAGTTCCCCTCCACCCCACAAGAACATGCCGATGTCGTGAAAATACTGAAAACTATGGCCCAACCCCCGCCAAAGCTGACACCAGACTATGACCGCTCTATTCTCAAGTCGGTTCGGGCAAATAAACAGCGGTCGAAGAGTAGTAGTGCAAGCTGGAAATCAGTTCCCCAGCTCGGAGAACAGAAAAAACAATCGTGCCCCCCGCTCAAAGTGTCTTCCAATACCGAGGTGGGGTCGAGCAAACGTGCGGTCGGCATCGATCCTGAGTTTGTTGCACTGTACGGAGAAGCAGCCTCTGCTCGGGGCATGTCTATTGCTCAGTACTTAGACCAACTACAATTCCACGAAGACATAGTTCCAAAATACATATACCGGCACGGGCATCCTCTCGTCAAACCTGAGTTAGTCAAAGATCTACCAACAAAAATGCGAAGATTGCATAGTTGGTACATGACAAACTCAAAGAAAGGGGGAAATTGGATCTACGTGGGATATAAGAACGAGGATTACGGGCATGGAACTGGCATGGTAATGATTGAATTTTCTGAATTATTTCAGTTATACCAACAAGAGGCCCTTGACAAAGCTATCATCAGTGCCTATTGTCTGTAAGTATTATTTCTGTAATTAAGTCTCTAGCTAGCTCACCTCGTTCATTGCATTTATAATCTTACTCATCAGTATATTAATTATGCAGAATGAAGATTCTCCAATGCAAAAGAGGACAAATCTATGACATTGGGTTCGTTGACCCCGATTACATTCATGAAGTCAGCCTCCATGATTTTTCCGACGATACAGAGAATAACTTGGTAAATGCGTTACGGTTTAACGAAACCAAAAGAGAAATACTATTTCCTTACAACTTCAAGTAAGTGTTACTACACATTCTATTTCGCTTAATTTCTCGATGTTAAGTGTATAATTGATGACTTATGCGTGCGCAGCTTCCACTTTATTCTGCTAATCATTATGCTTGAAAAAGGAGTAGTACTTGTCATGGACTCATTACATAAACCCCTTAAGGAATGGGCGGACATGCAGGAATGCCTCCAGAGGTAATTTCAATCATATTATGGCACTATATCGGCAACTTTCCGTTCATTTGCTGATAGCAATTAATATATAACTCCTTTATTCATTTTCTTTGCCGGGCAGAGCTTGGAAACGATTCATCGCCAGGGCTAGGGGTGATTGGGCGAAGGAGCTTACATTTAAACCAATAAATGTAAGTATTACTACCTAGATCCGCGCATCTCTTTGATTCTAGTTCAATACCATTACCATTCTTGATTATTATTTTGATTGAACTCTGTTCCCGTAAAGTGCTTGAGCCAGGGAAGTGGGAATCATTTATGTGGATACTACGTCTACGAGTTCATTCGTCAGACGTGCCGTGAGAAGGGCAGAATCTTAAAACAACTTGAAGTACGTATGCAATATTCATAATTTTAGTTTATTGCCAATTACTTTCATTCATATATATTGACCCTTTTTTAATTAGATCGAACGGTTGCGAGAAGGCCTTCTACCACAGGATCGCGTACGAGCAATTCAAGAGGAATTTGCCGGATTCTTAGATACAGAGGTCCTAGATCCGAAAGGAGAATACTACTATAAGCTAGGTTGAAATTAAATAGTGAGTGTAAAAGAGATGTATATATATAAGAATGAAACTCGTGTGTACTATATGTACCGTTTGTAATATGTTCGACCAAGCACGACGAATGAGATGTGTGTAATATATTCGTGACGATATGTGTAATAGTGGTTCACCATATTTCACTAGTAGTGGCATTTTTGTAGTTCTAAAAAATATTTAATTTAAGTTTTTTAAACATGCATGCATTTGACATAATCAAATAGGTCTTATTTTTCTGAACATTTTGGTATTTTATTCATATTTTTATGAATTACAGAATAAGCATTATTGATTTTACAAATTTAAACAATTTTCTGAAATTTCTAAAAAAGGTGAAAAAAATCTGACGGGTCTTTCGTCCCGGTTCGTAATACGAACCGGGACCAAAGCCCCGGGACCAAAGCCCTCCGCCCCTGCTGCTTGTGGCCGGGCCACGTGCCCCCCCCCCCCCCCTCCGATTCGTCCCGGTTGGTGTCCCAACCGGGACTAGCATTCGTCCCGATTTGCTAGTCCCGGTTGGGGAACCAGGACCAATGGCCCAAACCAACCGGGACAATAGGGGTATTTTCCACTAGTGACTCGGAGGTGCCATTGCGGCACCGGTCGTCGCGCTGGGATCGTCACGACCTTGAGGTCAGCTACAGTTCGACTACACCGGCCATGTTCGAGAGCGAACGTTAAACGCTTTCGGTATACAAGAGGTATGCCGCCGAAACCGTCCCGTTACCGCATTACTAATAGATAAATCCTGTCTAGTTTTGGTGTTGCGTTAGATAGAATTTTTTTGTTTTCCGTCTACGAACCCCTTCATTACTGGTATCCCCGGTCAGTTTATTTTTGCATGAATTTCGTTAACCTTCAGATTGTGCAGGATTTGAATATGTCTAGGGTGTCTCTTCTAAAATGTTCGGATAAAGTAACTGGTTAATAGTAATTATTTTGCATGAATTTAATTACATATGCTAATGGCACTGATCTGTTTACAAGTATTGATTGATATTGGACTGATCTCGCCGTGTGCAGGAGCACGATGGTGGTCGCGGACTTGGACTGTAACATGCCCAGTGAGGCGCTGGATACTTCTTGCGATTCTTGTATCTCTGGCTAAGTTTACATGCTTTAATTCTTACATCATTCGCTAGGCAACTTGCAGTCAGCTAGCTGGATCATTATAAAATATTTAGTTCATGTCACTGGCTACATCTAAAATTGTGCTTGGTGTTGCAGAGTGCAGCTGAGTTGATATTTTCACTGTCTACATGTCATTCTATTTATTTCCTTGTATGTGCTGGCTCCGACTGTATAACCTGGTTTGATATCTACTGACGGGATTGATATTTTTTCAGGAAATTCGAGGAGCAAAGAATGGTTTAGGCAAGAAGATGGTTCCTTTGTTTGAGTTGAATAGACGCTTTCAGCACGGAGTGTATTAACCATCTTGAGTGTGTATGTAGTACATAGCTAGGAGATCAGGAGACGTGTGCAACAAATCCAGGAGCTAAATCTGTGGTCGTTGAGGACCAAGTCATGTACACTAACAAAAAAAAATACCAACTGTTTGTAGACTATTTGAGTAATATAAATTATTCCAATGATTCATGCATGTATGTGCTATTATGCTCCTCTAATTAAACACCTATATATGATCATACATTTGTCCCAACTAAACTAAGTACATATGTGATGTCTTGATCTGATTTTTCTTCAATGGAAAAGCTCTGCTATGTTTGTCACTTTCTTTTTATGAATGATGAAACTTAATAATTGTGCTGCTCATTTTTTATATGTCCTGCTATTCTTACATACACTCACGAGTTTTGGTAGCACACATATCTGTTTAGTTTAGGTTGAAATTAGTATAGGAGTCCATTCATTTGTTCAGCCGGTGGTGCTGAATCATTGTGTTCCCTGGTAGCTGCATCTGCCCTGACTTCCAACAAATAGCTGCACCATGCACTTGATTTTCTCAAGCATCAATAAATTTTACGTCCTCAATTTTTCAAATAACAACAAAAGTATTAATCCTATATATTAACTTATAAATTTTGATTTAATTAATTAAACTATGCTACTTTTATGTGAAATATTGTGTTATTCAACACGTGCATCGTACGTGCACCATTACTAGTTGTAATAAACATCAGTGATCAATACATCTCATTGAGGTCGCAAAACAAAAAGGCAGGAAATAGATTATGCCTTTGGAAATTGGGCTATATATAGGCCGAGCCGACTGTAAAATGGATGCGTTCGATGGACGCGGTTTCTTGTATCGTTCCGATGGGCCGCAAATATCGAACCGGTCCAGCACGGGTCTCCCTTCCTTCGCGGCGACAGAGCGCATTTGTGAGGGACAGTGCTGAGCGTCCCCCGGGGATCGGGAGGTTCCCATCCCCCGGGTCCCCGGGCTGACACGTGTCCTCATTTTTTTCTAAAATCCCACTTTTGCTACCGGTAGCAAATAATAACTCCGCTTTTGCTCCAGGTAGCAAAAAACGGTTCGTCCAGAAAATAGAAAAGAAAAAAAACTGACTTCACCGGAGACCTGACTTTTGCTACCATAATGTACCAAAGTAGCAAAAAACGGTTCAATTGTAGCAAACTCTATTTTCACCTAAAAACACAGACCTCGTCGGAGACATCGCCGGACTCGCCGGAGATGTCGCCGGAGATGTCGCCGGAGACATCGCCGGACTCGCCGGAGATGTCGCCGGAGACCTCACCGGAGACCCACCGGAAACCTCACCGGAGACTTGGTAGCAAAAAAATATATCCTATAATAGCAAAAACACACAAAGATTGTAGCACCTTTTTTTTGCTATTGTAGCAAAACCAAACTCGTCGGAGACCTCGCCTAAAAATTTGTAGCAAAAAAATATACTGTTGTAGCAACGGCGGCGGCCTGCTGTAGCAACCGCGGTGGCCTTCCTAGTGGAGCACCGCCGTCGGAGACTCGCCGGAGACATCGCCGGCCTTGTGGAGCAGCGTCGCCTTCCTAGTGGAGCACTGCCGTCGCGGCCATGGAGCACCGCCGCCGGCCTCCATGGAGCTCCACCGACGGCCTAAGGGAGCAGCGTCGCTCTTGTACGGGAGCATCGTTGTCCGCCTAGAGGAGCAGCGCCGCCTCCCTACGGGAGCTCCATGGCGCGTCGTCGGGAGCTCCGCCATGCGCTGTCGGGAGCAGGGCCGTGCACCGCCAGCAGTGGTTCGAAGGCGGCGACCAGAGGCAGAGGACATCAGTAGCGAATCTGCCCGTCGAAGGCAGCATCCATCCTCGAATCACCGGTCCTCGCCGGAGGTGGGAGAGAGAGGGGAGCAGCGGGGCGGCGGCCGGCGAGGCCCCCGCCGGAGGCGAGCCCATCGTCCTCAACGCCGACCTATGGAGGCGGCGCAACGGTGCGGTACGGGGAGGCGGCGCAGCGGCGCGGCCGACTATGAGTGGAGGCGGAGCAAAGGCATGGCCGGCAGCAATAGTTCTACCAGCGGAGCGGCGCAGCTGCGCGGACTCGCTCGGGAATGGATTAGAAAGGGAGAGAGAAGAGAAAGAGACAGAGAAAGGAAGAAGGGACGTGGGTCCCACCCACGTGCAGACGCGGTCGGTCCACGCGGGGGACGTCGCGAGCGAGCCAGCGACCCGGGGGATCGCGAGGGATTATCCCCCGGGGGATTACTATCATTTCCCATTTGTGAGCTTATCCCAAAACCTATCTACCACTTCAAAATTGCACAGCCATTCGCTCCACTCTGCACACCACCGCCTCATCAGCCATGGCCGCCTCCTTCCTCCGCCCTCTCCTCCCTCCCAAACCCTTCCTCCCCACTCCCAAACCCCAGCTCCCCGTTACACCCACCACCGCTCTACGCTGCACCGCGGCGCCCAATTCCAAACCGACCACCTCCACCCCAATTCCCGCACAGCAAGAGAGCAACCGGGAGCAAGTACCCACCCCGGATGAGGCCAACGCGAACCCCCACAGCATCCCCGACGACGAGACCCCACAATCGGCGACGGCGACCACCTCCTTCTCGGTGGTCCGGCGCAAACCGTCGGCCATCTCCACTGACGGCCGCCTCCGTCGTACGTCCCTGACGCAGGGGGAGCCGCCCAACTTCGAGATCGGTTGGAAGCGCACCAAGAATCTGCCCCTGGAGAAGCCCAAGGGGTGGGCCATCGCCGACTTCCTCGAGAAGCTGGAGGGGCTGATGGAGCGCGGGCGGTACGGGTCGGGCACGCTGCTGGGCACGGTGGCCGGCGTGGTGACGGAGCGCGCCCGGGAGGAGGCGGAGATCCTGATGGCCGAGGGCGGCGTGGACGAGCGCGTCGCCACGGAGCTCTTCCGCGTGCTGCGCCTGGTGGAGATGGACGTGGAGATGGTCAAGGCCGCCGTCAAGGAGGAGACCGTCAAGGACCGCGTCGAGACGGCGCGCGCGCGCTGCCGTCAGGCCATCCTCGTTGCGCTCTCGCTCTGATGATCTGATCCTCCTGCACGCACGATTAGGTGTAATTTCCCAACTTGTATACTTACGAGTCATCAAAAGCTCATGATTAAGGCTGCGAAACAATAGTCAATCTAGCAAAATGTATTCACTGCACATGTCAATATTAGGATCTTGCTGCTACCAACCTGCAGTATACACCTCACAAACGAATACATCAAATTGTCTCCTGAGCCAGGAAATCAAACATTTGGATCCTTGATCCGGACAAACCGCATGGTGCATCAAGCACATCTTAATCTGAATTTGATCCGCTCTGAATATATGTAGAACAGGTTGCGACACAACTGATTTCAAGCATTGAAGCAAGCACATGGAGATAATACAAGGTACTTTTACCAGGCATTGTTACTGCAAATACTATGAAAAATGAAGCATTAGTTCAAAATGGTAGCATGCAATTACTATCAGACCAATTTAAGATGTTCATTGCTCTGCCTACAGTGGCATCATACATCAACACTCATTTAATTAGCTTAATTGCCTGTAAAATAAAAGCATCTACGCTTGCATTGCATCTTAGAACATACTGTTACTCTCATTAGCAGAGCTACAATGAAATCACTAGCAAAATGAACTTGAAAAGAAAGGGAGCATCTAAAGTTATACGAATAGATACTCAGAGCACTAATAACATTGGTTTCGCAGATGTACGCAGGCTGGCCGTAATGTGGGAGGCAACGCGGAAGGTGTGGCCGTTACCAGCAAACGAGATAGTATGGAATTGAGGACCGGAATAACTGTTTGATCTATTGAGATCGATGGATATCCGCAAGCGGATCATGCGATTAATTTGGCTCGCGCAGAAATTTTTGAAAACTTGCACTTCAAACCAATGCTTCCGATAGATGCTGCTGTCAAGTACCTGGTGAGTTATCTTTCCTCGATGTTGCATATCCGTCAAGGTGACCTAAGAGATCCAATTAGCAGGGAAGCAAGTGTTGGATGGCCCTATCCATTGATGTCCTGATGGTTCTTTTGATGGAAAAGATGGTCAGGCAAGTACTGGCATGGGAGTACTAAATATTGAAGGGCATGTCTTGTTCTCTGCCTGGATGCTCGGAGGTGCTGGATGGTGCCACACTGGAGGAGCTTGCTCCGGCGGCTCTTCAACATACAGACAATTTGTTTTATCTAAGAATACACTGTGGGAGGTGTATTCCATGAAGATTAGAGAGAACTATTGATTGTATTGATTGTGCACAGGGGATTACATCGTATATATAGTACAAGAGCCAACCGATATAGAGTTAGGTTTAGGAGTCCTATTACATCACGTATTGGTATTCTATGAGAACACGTATCGCTACGTCAGGTGTAACGATGTTGAGACTGGATCGTATGTCGGTAAAAGGAGCAGTTGAGAGGCCTTTGGTAAAAATATCTGCAAATTGTGCGCTTGTTGGAACATGTAGAACATGCACTTCTCCAAGTGCGACCTTCTTGCAAACGAAGTGAATATCAATCTCAATGTGCTTCGTACGACGATAGGTTGGACGCCATGTAGACTGTAGATATGTTGTCACAATAGACAATAGTTGCACGATCTAGCGGACGATGAAGCTCAACAAGGGAGTTGACGAAGCCAAACTGTCTCTGCAACTGCACGCGCAACAGACTTGTACTCCGCTTCGGCTGATGACCTGGAAACAGTAACCTACCTTTTGGAAGACCATGAAACAAGATTATCACCCAAATAAACACAATATCCGGATGTGGATCGTCGAGTATCTGGACACCCTGCCCAGTCTGCATCAGAATAAGCTGTCAAACTTGTAGGAGAGGAAGAGTTAATGAGTAGACCATGATCAAGAATGCCTTTGAGATATTAGAGTATTCGTTTGACATGATTGAAATGAGGAATACGAGGATCATGCATGTATAGGCAGGCTTGTTGAACAGAATATGATATATCAGGATGAGTAAGAGTAACATATTGAAGTGCACCAGTGAGACTACGGCATAGGCTAGGATCAGAAGTAGGATCACCATCAACCGACAGTTTAGAACCAACATCGGCAGGTATACATGAGGGTTGACAATTAGACATGCCAGCACGATTAAGCAAGTCCAGAATATATTGGCGTTGAGAGAGGAAAAGACTACTGGTGGGACGGGATACAACAATGCCGAGAAAGTGATGGAGGGTACCAAGATAAGTCATAGAAAATTCATTACTGAGTGAAGTAATTATGTGATGGAGAAAAGAATCAGAAGAAGCGGTAAGAATAATATCATCAACATATAATAGAAGATAGGCAGTATGTTCGGAGGAATGAAAAATAAATAAGGAAGAATCAGATTTAGAGGGGGTAAAGCCGATAGTTTGAATGAAAGTGGCAAATCGATGAAACCAAGCTCGAGGAGCCTGTTTAAGACCGTATAAGGATTTTTCAATGAGACAAACAGAATTGGGAGAAGATGGATTTTCAAAACCCGATGGCTGTTGACAGTAAACTATTTCATTTAGAGTACCGTGAAGAAAGGCATTTTTGACGTCAAGTTGATGAATAGGCCAAGAGGAAGAAATAGCAAGACTAAGAACGACACAAATAGTACTTGGTTTAACGACAGAAGGGAATGTCTCATCAAAGTCAACGCCGTGTTGCTGAGAAAAACCTCGGCAGACCCAGCGGGCCTCGTAGCGTGCAAGAGTACCGTCAGCATGAAAGTGCCGAAAAACCCATTTGCCGGAGACAATATTAGCATTAGCTGGTTTAGGCACGAGGGTCCAGGTGTCATTTTGAGTTAGGGAATCGAACTCATCACGCATGGCAGCATGCCAGAGAGGATCAAGAAGAGCACGCTTGTAAGAGGTGGGTATGGGAGAAATAGTTGGGATGGCGGATAAGTTGAGTTTGCGGACATGAAGATAGGTGTGATCGTGATCGTATGCTGTTACGGCAGAAGAAGCAGCGGAAAGCTCTGCCGCGGCAGAGGGAGGCGACAGAGGACAGTCTGCCCTGGCAGAAAGTTCTGCCGCGGCTGGTGTTGGTGTTTTCGAAGGGGTAGGAGCTTGATCGACGAGTGAGGGGGAAGTTGGCTCGTTAGGAGAACAACGGGTGGATGCTATAGGTGTCGAGAAAAAGGGTCGTCTAATGGGTGTGATAGGGGGTGCCAATGTGGTAGACGATTCGTTGGAAGAGAAGGTGGCATAGGGAAAAACATGTTCATCGAATGTGACATGAAGAGAGATGAGAACACGGACAGAGGTGGGATCGTAGCAACGAGAGCCCTTGTGATCGTCAGAAGGTCCAAGATAGACGCATGGAAGAGAACGAGGGTCGAGTTTGTGTTTGGTGGTGGCAGTGATGTTTGGGAAAGATAAGCATCCAAAAACGCGAAGAGAGGAATAGTCAGGGTTGTCAAGAAATAGAGATTGAAAAGGTGTATAGAGAGGACATGTTTTGGTGGGTCGAATATTGAGACGAAAGGTGGCAGTGCGAAGTGCTTCACCCCAAAAACGTGGTGGAAGAGAGGCTTGAATAAGAAGAGTGCGTAAAATGTCATTAATGGATTGTAAGGATCGTTCAGCTTTGCCGTTTTGGGGGGAAGTGTATGGACAAGAAAATCGAAGGAGGGTGCCAATAGAAAGGAAGAAGTTGCGATTGCGAGAATTGTCAAATTCATGACCATTGTCACATTGGATAAAACGTATCGGAAGACCGAAGTGCACAAGAGCATATTGGCGAAAATTAAGAAAAAATGTGTGAGCATCCGACTTGGCGCGAAGAGGAAACGTCCATATATAATGAGAGTAATCATCGACAATAACTAGATAATATTTAAACCCGAAGACACTAGGAATAGGAGATGTCCATAGATCACAGTGAAGTAACTCGAAAGGAAAAGAACTAGTTGTAGTGGAATTGCTAAAAGGTAGGCGGACATGTTTGCCACATTGACAGGCATTACAAAGAGAGGAATCACGAGACGAGCTAGTACTAGGGATACAAAATTCTTGGAGTAAAGAGGATTGTGTAGTTTTGTTGGGGTGGCCCAGTCGACGATGCCAAAGATCAACGGAGGCGTGTAGAGCGTGCGGAGTGGAGGAAAGCTCGGCGTGTAGAGGATAGAGATCGCTTGAACTATTGTAGCGAGCCAGAACCGTCCCGGTTTTCAGATCCTTCACAGATAAGCCAAAAGGGTCAAATTCCAAAGAGACATAATTGTCAATGGTAAACTGCCGAATAGATATAAGATTTTTAATTAAGGCGGGAGCAACAAGAATATTGCGGAGAAGAAAATTTTGATTAGGGTTGGAAATATAAGAGTGACCGGTGCAAGTGATGGGTATAGAAGAACCATTGCCAACGATTATGGATGAAAATTGTGAAGGAGAACAAGATGACTGCAAATTCAAATTCGAAGACATATGTGAGGCTGCACCAGAATCGAAAATCCAATCCGTACCTTGGTTGTTGAGGGTGAAGTTGTTCATGGCGGTGACGAAGGCGGCATGATCCCAGCTTGGTGTCGAAGATGTGGGCGGAGGAGCCGATGGAGCAAATGGTGCAGGCAGGTACGGTAGAGCCTGAGGCGCATGGTACATGTAGGGCATGGACGGTGGTATAGCCGCGTAGCCAGACGGGTAGACGGGTGCCGGAGTCGGGGCTCCGTACATCGGCGAGGCAGTGTAGACGTGCGAAGGTGGGTGAGCGCCGAGAAGACCAGGAGATCCTGTCGATAGGCGAAGACCGGGGCTCCAGGTGCCAGAGTAAGCCGGGGGTGCACCATAGGGAGATGGTGCTGTCCATGGCATCAACCATGCTTGAACGAGGCCGGTCCAAGGATCATGAGGTGGGCGCCATGTTGGTGAAGCGGGGGGGCCCCATTGAATCTTCGAGTGTTGATTGTTTGCCAGCCACTGAATTAGTTCACCACTCTCTTTTGATTGTTCAATCCTCATGTTAGTGCACATAAGGAAGCTTCCCACTTGACATTGAACAAAAGAAGAGAACGCCTTGTATCTCTGAACCTCGCGGATTTGACATGTTTCACCTGAAAATAAGTTGTATGTTGTCCCTTGCAGCTCAAGCACTGCTACTTGATAAAATTTGGATGCTTGATAGTAATCCGGCAGGTTCAGTTGTCGAAACTCAATAAGTACATGTTCATATACTAATGTGGCGTACCCACTGAAATCTGCAATTTTAAATGAGCTCATCAGCTACATGTCTAGTACCTCCTTTCCCTTAGACACCTGATAGTAACACACCAGTCCAGAGACCATGGTTCCATTGTATGATTGTAGGGATGATGGGTTGCAGCAATATATATTGGATAATGTCCATTTGATCAGAACTTCCTTGCCATCAATTGTCAGGTTGTCAGTTGCATAATTTTTACCTCCCGCAAATTGCCAAGCAATTTCCCACTGGAATATTGTAAAACTGAATCGGTACACACAAAGGGGCACTAAGTCAGTGAAGTGTTGCTCTACCATTAGGTTGTCTTCAGATAACCATTTAAGTACCTTCTCACTATTCATTTCAAGGAATTGCAACCTGAACCAAGGAATGCACCATAGTTTGGAAGCATGTGGAGTTGTGCTGATGAGACCACTCCATATACCTTCCTCCCATTCTACACATGGCTTCTTCAGAAAATCTTCCAACACATTCATGTTCGCACAAAGATAAGTAAGCTGCTTCTCTTGATCAACTGTTCCCAGAATAATGGTAGCTCTACTATTCTGATTCAGTGCAGCAACAACAACCACCAGAGTTGGTACAGTCAAGAAGTCTTGAAGCGGTGGTCGTTGGTCAGCAAAGTGCACGCCTCCAGGCAGGCCGGCAAATGACGTCCACGGCATTGGTCGTGGTTTACTGCTGTTACACGGCTTCAAGTCCAGTGAAGTAGGCGGCCAAGGTGCGGACCAGTCACTTGCACCTCTGCTAATCAGACAACTCACTGTAACTTCTGTAGATTTTGTGCATGGTTTCTTCTGATTTTTTTCTGGAATATTCAGGCTCATACCAAGAGAAGTAAACTGCCCCTCTCGCTCAAATTTGCGCTGCACAATGATGGCATTATCCTTGCCGTCAAACTCAGATTGTCAAAGTGGTTGCCTTGGTTCAGTGAGGTGCACGCCTTCAAGCAGGTTGTCAAACGATGGCCACGGTATTGGTCGGGTCTTGCTGCTATCACAGCAGCTCAAGTACGGACAAGGACGTGGCCAAGGTATGTGACAATGCACTTGCTCCTGGTGCCAGCGTGAGGTCACCATTGTACAGCCAACGAAAATCATCAGCATCTGACTGCCCTGAACTGTAGATACTTGATCTGAAGGGAGCACCTCCTCCATAGCCAGGGGCAAGCACTTGATAGGTCTGATGACGACGACAGAGTGTGCATCCTCGGTGACTCCAGAGACAATGGTGGCAGACCATGCTGAGGTGACGACCAGCGTTTCTGGCACATGAACCTGGATAGACCATGCTGCAATCTATCGAGCACCGTGCGGGCGCTGTGGCTGATGACTTCGAGTTGTCGCAGATGCCATGCTCGCCAGCGTAGTTGTCGTGGGTGACCTCGGTGGAGACCACGGGAAGGAGCGTCGTCGTAGTCGACGCGGTAACGGCTTGGGCCGCGCATTCTGTCGAACATGGCGCGGGCACCACGGTGATGGTGTCGACTGGTGCCACGGGAGCGACCGCTAGTGGTTCCCCGATAGTAGGGACAAGAGCCGGGCGCTGGGCCTCCCTAGCCGACGCTGTGGCAAGCTCGGTTGCACCGGAGCTCGCCGTCAAGGGTGCGGCGCAAGCAGTCGGAGGTGCGGAGCATAGACTGGTGGATTGCATCCAAATTAGCCATAATGACCTTGAAGTCGCGCTTGCGTTCCGCTTGCCAATCATCGAGGTATCTCTTGAGCTCGGGATCCATGGCGTGTATGAGGTGGGTGAAAAAATTTGGGGAAAGGGTGGAGAGGCGGCTCTGATACCAGATGTCAGGAGCCAAACTCGGATTCACTCAACGGATTCGGAGTATAGGTTGGATACAAGCACAAGTGTGCTGAAATGGAAGAAGCATGAAGGGGATTAGGGAAATCAGAGCCGAGGTGGGAGAGAAGGTTCCGCCGCCGTTCGCCTGATCCTCTTGGATACCGTTTCCGTCGCCTCCCTGGGATATTTGTAGGTAACAACCCGAAGCAGACTGTGGGCTGGGCCAAGCCCGTCACTGGGAGCCCATGGCACCGGCCTAGTGAGATGGGTGCAGGCAAGGGTCCTAACAAAAGGTCATGGAGAAGGCCACATCGGAGGTCCGGCGAGTCTTCGGAGCTCGCGGCGCCTTAGCCGAGCACGCCCTCGGCGAGCTCCCGTACTTCCACCTCGACATCCGGGAGACGCTGCGCCTGCACACGCCCGTGCCGTTGCTCCTCCCGCGGGAGTGCCGGGAGCCTTGCCAGGTGCTCGGCTACGACGTGGGCGCTGGGCCGCGACGAGCAGTACTGGCCGGACGCGCCGGAGGAGTTCCGGCCTGAGCGGTTCGAGGGCGAAGAGGCCGCGGTGGAGTTCAGGGGCACCGACTTCTCCTTCCTGCCGTTCGGCGCCGGCCGGCGGATGTGCCCTGGGATGGCGTTTGGCCTCGCCAATGTAGAGCTCACGCTCGCAAGCCTGCTGTTCCACTTCGACTGGGAGGTTCCGGCCAGAGACGAGTTTGACATGAATGAGTCATTTGGCCTCACGGCGCGGCCCAAGGCTAAACTATTGTTGCGCCCTGTCCTTCGAGTACCAGTAGCCATCGCCGGAGTCTTATCCACTACTGGCAACGAAGATCGTTAGCGCCCCATGCCCGTGACGCACTTTCAGTTCGATGAGGTGAAAATATAGGGCATACATGAAGATGGCGTAGTACGGCGGTAAGAGCACAGTTGGAAAGAAATTTCTGCTAGTGGTCTTAGTCACTAAGAAAGTTCGACAGTCCAAGATAGAAAAAGGGACGTTGCTACATCGTGGTCGACCATGATCTGGCTTACAGCGAGCTCACTCAGACAACACATCCCACATCCAGAAAAGGAAAGAGAATCTCATCCGTACATGCCAGAAAAAGGAAAGAAAACATGCGAGAGAAGAAAAGGAAGCCTGCAGCACGCACTCCATCCCACACATTTAATTACGAAACCAGGAAATTCAAAATGTTTTGTAGTTTAACCCGTTTATCCGATTCAAGATCTGTTTTCACCGTTGGGCTAGTCGCGACGAGATGTTCGAAACTAGATCCCATGTCGATATGTTTTGACGACTTTTTAGAGGATGTAAGTTTTGAAAGTTACATCCAGACAAATTTACATCCAGTTTACGGAAAAATCTGTTGTAGATTCCATGGGATTCGCTTCGCGCGTGTTTTGGTGCGATCAGGAGGGAAACCTGCCGTGCATATATTATGTCCCCCTTTTCCTCTGTTGCCTCCTAGAAAATTACATAGCCTCCCGAATTTCTACTCAGCATCTCCCACCTCGTACATGTTTGATTTGTAACTTTGTGCCAAAAAATCTAGATGGGACTTTTAGTCCATCTAAACAAGAACAAAAATTACATCCCACCTCCATACATGTTAGATCTTGACCTGCTAGTATATATATTACATCCGACCACCGTACATGTTTGATCTGGAACTTTGTGACAATAAACATCTAGATGGGACTTTTAGTCCATCTAAAACAAGAACAAATTTACAACCCACCTCCCTATGTGAAAAAATAGCCATTTTCTCCGAATGTATGTGAAAAAAATTGCCATTATCCTTGAATTATAACAAACATTATTTGATTTATGAAAATGAGGAATTGACCGTAGATGTAATATTTTCAGGATGTAAAAAACAAAGGAATGTAAGAAAACTAGAGAAATAGAGACATCATAAGTAAAAGTAGAGTATTACATGAGGGTAGAAATATCATCATACAAGATTAGGAGTTCATGTAACAAGATGTAATAAAGGTTTTCAGTGGACGAGAAAGACGACATAGCACAAAATAAGTACCAAAACTTTATATTTTCTTTCTTACAAGAAAAACGGTTTACATCTAGCATCTAACAACAGTTAAATGTAAATTACATCAGTCAGTCGGATAAGAAACAATTTACATCTAACACAATACTTACACCTAATTACAGTTCCAACATGGATCTAAAAATTGCATTTTGTGCTCTTAAAATGCATTTCGCCTAGTAAATTGCTTTGAATCGGGTGAAGAACAAAATTACATCTGTACAGAGCCTTCTGCCCCGCACCGCACGGGGATGAATCACTGCCGCACGCCCCACCTCGGAGCAATAACATTTATATGTATAACTCTGCCTAAGTCACTGAATTTACTTGCACTTTAAAATGTCCATGAAAACTTACAACTACCTGATCCCTTGTACACTAACTTCGAACCATGTTATTGCGGAAACTAGCATGGGCACAGGTGCGCTGACACTCCATACAAAATTGGTTCATACTTACCGAATGCCTTACAACAAACATATCCATCTAGCAATATATAGCATTCCTATACCAGGGGATAAAAGACATCTGAAAGAGCTCACCCAAAACCTTACATCTAACATTTAGTGGCAGATCACAAAACCAAAAAATGCATCTACAACATAAACTTGCATGTGCAGTGGAAAAGGACATTTTAGTGGAAGTTCAGATAGCAAAACAAATAACTGCATTTGAATGTCAAGGATGAAAATAAGTGTTATCAGGAAGTATTACCAGTAGTGTGCAAACAAAATGAGAGAAAGGAACTGTTGTAGATAAATAATGAAAGAGAAACATATGACAACACGTTTTGCTACTTTGTCATGTTTATCTATTTTTCTGGTGACTGAATTGGAGTTTTAACATCCTAGCTTGCTCCCCTATATTTGCAGTGTACAAACCAATGGATGCTGAAGGTTTTGCTGGGATTGATCTTAACAATACATCTGATGATGATATTGACAGTGCTGCTGGTCCGCAAGGTCATTGGTGGGTGTAGTTTTGACAGAGAAAGCAGATGCCGCGGGTCCGCAAGGTCATGGGGTGGATATAAATTTGGACATAGCAGGTACTATGCATACAGAGGCGCCAACAGTAACAGGTCCTTTTTATCATGAATTTACATCTGGGACTGAAAAAATCATGTTATCTATAGGCATCTAGCAGTAAAAAAAAAGTCACACCTTTCTGTGCATATCATGAACTGCCATGAAAAAATCATGTGAATCTGCATATGAAATTGAAATGTAACTATATTGCTACTTTTACAGCTAAATGCCTACATAGTGATCATGAACTTTTGATCAGGAATTTACTACGCACTAAACTTTCTACAGGGTTTAATTACTTTTATTAAACCCTGTAGAACATCATGCGCGAAGTTACTTTTATGCACATGGTGGTGTAAAATTTATTGTGTAAGACAACATGAAATTATTTATTTGAGATTGCAGGATGTAATGTCAAAGGTAAAAGCAATCATCCAAACGCTGGGGTGAAATGTGATACCACAAAATCACAGGTTTGCAAAAGAGCGATGTAATGTTTGTAGGCAAAACTGAAAAATCTGTAAAGCCTACTGAGACGCCTAGTTATTTGGAAAAGTAACGCATTAGGAACAGAGAATGTGAAAATACGAAATGTATTTCTTGCATAAAAAATATATTTGTATGACGAAATGTATTTCCCTGCCTTGATAGAATTTGCAATGTACGACCTCTGTTTCACAATGAAAGCCTTTTAGCAAACTAGTTTAGCTTGCTAAAAAGGCTTATATCATGGAACATAGAGAGTATTATCTATTAAGATGCCTTATTTTGTTTATCCAAAAAATTCAAGGGATACTTAAAAAAAATGGACGTTGAAGGTTAGGGTGGGATTAATCTTAACAATCCCCCTCAGGAACAAGTTGGTGATTCAATGACACATGATCAGCTGGTGCTTTCAATGACACGGGAACCGTGGGAGACCATGTTCCTCGTGTTGTCGAGGTGCTGTAACTTCAAACACAGCAGCGACTGCTCAGACTCTGTTTTTGTGCAGAAAGTGGCAGTGATAATGAAGTTCAGTCAACGCCTAACGGATTTGTAACTGCAAAAGTGGATAATGCTTACGTATTGCAACTGCAAAATTCAAATTTACATCTAGCTACGGTGTAGGCTGCTTATGGGTTCAAATTCATATTAAAAAATTACAATCTATCGAGGACTGACATCGAGACTTAAAAAGCCGCTACTGCTTATTTATTGCAACTGCAGAAATCAAACTTACATCTAGCTAAGGTGTAAAATTATGGTTGTGGTTCTTAGCATCTAGCAATCAAACTAACATCAGAAAAACACATGGGTCATGCTTATGGTTTTGCATAAAACTACAAGTTCAAACTTACATCTACCACCTATATTAGGTACTATTCTGGTACATCGGCACAAATTAGATTCATCAATAAATCTCTACATAGAAAATTTGGAAAAACTTTGCATCTACTGACCTGCTATTTCAATGATGGATGAAAAAATACCCAGATGGTGCTCACAAAACCCCGCCTCTTCGAGCTGTCATGAAATATGAATCAATTCAACACCTTTCCGCCAGAGAAAATCCACTCGGAAACGCAAAAAGAGAAAAAACACCACTTCTGCACACAGGCGAGGAGCCGATGATTCGGTAAAAAAAACTAGTCTAAATACCAGATCCATGCTTGGAAAAGCGAACAATACGCACGGGATGGACATCTAAAAGGCATCGTTCTTTTAGCTGTCCTTGAGGAAGACGGACGAACTCGTAGATCGGCGCGTCGCCGGTGAAGAAGACACTGAGCACGGCAGCGCTTCCGCCTCCACCACCACCACCCAAATCCTCACTCCTACGGGTGTGATTCGCTTCTCCAGTACCTCTCCCTACCTACAGCGGCCGCGGGACGAGCGCTGGCGACGGATGCGGCGGGAATCGCTGGAGCCGGAGAAATGCGGGGGTCGAGTGGGGAACTGCGAGAGAGAGAGAGAAGGGCAAGGTGCAGGAACACAACGCAACTCTGGCCCCAAGCGACTCGGTACACGTCGCCCGGCCGAATCCATCTCGCGCGCGCCGTTCGATTCGCATCGCGCGGCCATAATGCGTGAGCACGCGATAGTCCAGATCGTGGTCGACCAATATA
The DNA here is from genome assembly GCA_012064385.1 of Puccinellia tenuiflora. Taxonomy (NCBI): domain Eukaryota; kingdom Viridiplantae; phylum Streptophyta; class Magnoliopsida; order Poales; family Poaceae; genus Puccinellia; species Puccinellia tenuiflora. The sequence continues at coordinate 280,432 of QRDG01001158.1, forward strand.
AAGAAATTGCGGATATAAAAATAGTGTGAAGTAACTAGACCATGAGCTGTAACAAGTATCACTGGATGATTTTCTCTTATATAGCTGTATGTAAACCGGTTTGTAAAATCCTATATTTGGATATGTACCCCCTCAGTTGTAATTTAAAGTTGTAGTGTATTTTTTGGATAACGGGATTTTATTACTTAAAAAGTTTTAAGCATTACACCCGGCCTCTGCATAACTAAGATACACACGCCAACTCCAGTTCCAAAAAACTCCAGAACAAGAAAATAAAAATGCCTATTACATATCATGATGAGAAATTGTAAATAAGCCTAAGATGGTGGAGGGCCAATCCGCAGATTATGCTGCCATCCCCGATGGGAGAAAAAATCCCGCGCCGAATCCTCCATCTGCGAAGACACCTCCATAAATAGGTCGCGGTGCTCCACACGCTGTAGAGGCGATCATGAGCGGATCATAGATGTGCACCGGTAAATGACCTGCATAGGAGATGAATTTTTATCATTAAAAATCTTGTCATTTCTATATAGCCAGAGCGACCAAATAACGACAATCGCTCCCACCCTAATAAGTAGCTTAAACGTAGAATCCACATCATTGAGGCAATTGCCAAAAATATTGACAACGCTTCTAGGTGGGTACAAGTTAGATGCTATCTGGATGGCTGACCATATAGACCTAGCAAAATTACATTGAAAATAAGGTGTTTTATACTCTCATCATGATAACAAAAGACACACTTCTTACTTCCCTGCCAATTCTGCTTTGCAAGGTTATCCTTGGTAAGAATTACACCTCGACGAAGATACCATGCGAACACTTTAGTTTTTAGCGGTATCTTCATCTTCCAAATTTTACTATTATTATCAACTGGAACAACGGGTTGGATTAACGCTTTGTACATAGAATCCACTGAGAATTGACCATTCTCCTTTAGACTCCATCTAAATTTATCAGATCCCTGCGTCAATTGCACCGAGGCAAGATGCTGAAGTAGGACATGCCATGATTCTTGTCTAGGACCAAATAAACTTCTTCTGAATGACACATTTGGTGGTGACGAAGCCATCACACTAGCGAGTGTATCGCTTTTGTGTCGCGCAATGTTGTACAAGGCCGGAAATTGTTCACGGAGTTTGATATTACCCATCCATTTGTCCTCCCAGAACCTAATTTCAGATCCCTCCTTTATTGAGAAAGACCTAAGTGGAAAGAAAAACTTCTTTGTGGCCATGAGACCAGCCCAGAAGTGGGAGTCACCCGGCTTCTAGTCCACTTGGGATAACGCCTGTGCGCTCACATATTTCCTCCTAAGGAGTGTCTGCCAAACCCCCTGTTCAGACAGGAGTTTGAAAATCCACTTGCCAAGGAGGGCCCTGTTTTTGGCCTCAAGGTCACGAATACCAAGGCCTCCTTGGTGTTTGGGTCGGCAAACCACACTCCATTTGGCCAGGCGATACTTTCTCTTTTCACTATCCCCTTGCCAAAAGAATCTTGACCGAAAATAATCTAGTTTTTTCAAGACTTCTTTTGGCAGTTGGAAGAAATATATCATATATAATACCATATTGCTTAGTACTGAGTTGATGAGCACCAATCTTCCACCTAAGGATAATAATTTTCCCTTCCAGCTATTTAATCTAGCCTCTAGTCTCTCCTCCACCATTTTCCATTCAGTAATTGTAAGTCTCCGATAATGAATCAGAATACCCAAATACTTAATAGGAAACTGGCCCTGCCCGCAGCCAAAAAGCTCGGTATACACTGAGACGTCATCTTGAGCCTCGCCAAAACAAAACAACTCACTCTTATGGAAATTAATCTTTAGACCCGACAGCTGCTCGAACACTGAAAGTATTAAATTCATGTTCTTAGCTTTTTCGATGTCATGTTCGATAAATAGAATTGTATCATCCGCGTAGTGTATTTGGGATAAATCAACAAAGCTTTATACCGCTTTTCCCAGGCGGCCAGGAGAGAGGCGATCCGATCTGACTTTCTGTCTCCCGTCGGCGCCTCCATAGGTCTGCCCCGCCTCTGCGGCCTTTGAGCCATGGAGGCGTGGTGGATCTCGGCCCTCGTCGGTGGAAGGGCATTGTTTTTCTGGTTTTAGTGTCCAGGTTTGCTGGGGTGGCGCTTTGTTGGTGGCGGCGGCTCTTCTTGTAATAATTTCTTCCCGGCTTCAGCCCAACTCGGCGGCGATGTCGATAAGCTCGTGGGAGTGGTGTGGTTCTCGAGGACTTCTTCTAGCGGTGGCGGTCTCCAGATCGTCATGGAGATTTATCGGTGGTTCATCCTTCTGCTTCGGCTCTGGGACGGATGTGGTCTTCTTGACCTGTTCGGTGACTTCCCGTCCGCAACCAACAACGACAGGCCGGCTCTGGGAGGAGCGGCAGCGGCGGCGCACCGCCGAGACGGTTTGGAGGTTGAAGACGAAGGAATCTCAAAGATCTCGTTAATTTTTGGTTTTGTTGAGATGTTTTGTACCGTTCACTATTTCTTTTAATTCCAGGTCCTTTTCACAAAAAAAATCAACAAAGCTTCATACTTGCATGCATAAGATTTTTTTTATAGATTTCAAAAAATGTTTAGGAGGTTTTAAAAAATGTTTCAAAGTTTTAGAAATTCACATTGTTCAAGATACTTGTTCATAATGTTCAAAAATATTCACATGTCCGCACGGTTCAAAATACATTTTCACGATGTTTAAAAATATTCACGTATTACACGATTAATTTTTCTTTTGCTTTAAAAGAAAAAAGAAACATGAAATAAAAGAAAAAAGAGAAATTCAAAAAAGTAAGACAAACGAAGAAGAAACAGGAAACAATCAAAAAGGGAATACATGGAATGAATAATAGAAAAGGAAATAAAATAAACAAACATCGAGCGAAAATAAGAAATCCTTAAAGCGTTTGCCCCTTATTTGATGCTTTGAGCATCAAATAGGAACTTTGCGCTTTCCTCGTGTCTTCTTTTTTTTTATCAGCTGTGGGGTCAAAGGGAAAATTACTAGCGAGAAGCGACGTACATACGCTACGTGGCGGCAGAAGAAACACGCTGCACGTCCCACGCGCGAGAAGGCTGCGACCCATGTGCGCAGCAACGCGCCGCGCACCCCGCGCGCACGAGCTCCCCCGCGTACCCGCGGATGCACAATAATGAAGTCCCCGCATCTACGCACGTACAGGCGCACCCGCGTAACGGCGCCGTGCGGCCGAAGCCCCCGCGTACATGATGTACACACACGTTGTTACTGGATGTACATAATGCTACTGGATGTACGCCCACGTTGCTACTGGATGTATAAAATTGGAAACCGGATGTACAAAACTGGAGATGCACAAAACGGGAGATGTACAACCACACTGCTACCGATGTATAAAACTGAAGATGTACAAAACTGGAAATGTACAACTAAACTGCTACCGGATGTATAAAACTAGAGATGTATAAAATTGGAGATGTAAAAACTGAAAATGTATAAAACTGGAAATGTACAATCATATTGCTACCGGATGTACAAACTATACAGAACCGGATGTACAAAAAAAGGTTTGTCGAAACATATCAACATAGGATCTAGTTTTAAAGATCTCGATGCGAGGAGCTCAAAACTGAAAACGGTTCGTAATTTGGATTAGCGGTTCTCAAGATATTTCGTTTTAAATTTTCGGTTTTAAAAAATAAAAGGGAAAACTCCCTCCCACCCCGTACCCTTCCTTTCTCTCTCTTCCTCCCCAATTTAACTTCGGTTGCGACACGTGGCGAATATTGAAACAACAGCGAGGGACCCTGTAAAGGAAAATGCGCCACTTATCACGAGGAGAGCGAACGCGGGGTTCATTTTACAAAGGAACCCTTTTTTAACGATTACCGCAGCTGTGCTCCCTTAGTAAGTCGTCGCTGTAATCGTTACCCGGGAAAAGATCATTGGTTGGCCCATAGTGTAAGCTATGGCCAGCCCACTAGTAGTATAGCAACCCATTTCTAGTTATTCAAACCTTACCCCTCGCTGCAGCTGCAGTGCAGCTGCAGGCCACGCAACCCACAAACTGAGTTGCTTGAGTAACCCAACACAACGGTCTGCCCGTCAACAAGCCAGGTAACAGATGGCTTCCACGGGAAGTTGGTATGGTCAAAATGAATGTCGATGGAGCTTTTGCTCGCAATGGGACCAAGTCAGCAGCTGCAGCTTTCTGTAGACTCGGAAGGCAATTATCTTGGTGCTTCGGTCATGGTTTTTGAGGGGTTAAGTGATCCAGAAACGGTGGAATCTCTTGCTGTCCGGGAAGCTCTAAGCTTAGTTGCTGATCTACACCTTAACAGGCTGCAAATTGCTTCTGATTGCAAACAAATAGTGGAGGACATAACAAGGGGAACCCTGGGAAGATATGGAGCTATTGTCCGAGAAATTACTGGTCTGGTTTTGACAAGTGCTCCTTTATTCATGAACAAAGAAACTTCAATTTTGAAGCACATTCTCTTGCCAAATTTGCATCTTCTTTAGAAATGGGGCGTAATTTGTGGTTGGGAACTCCTTATGATGTTTTTACTGTACTGATGAACATCTTACATGAATAAAGAGTGGCAAGTTATCTAAAAAAAAATCAACCAAAGTAATTCTCCCCTGAAAAAATAAAATAAAATCAACCAAGTAATTCTCAAATAAATAAATAAATAAATCATCAACCGAGTTCGTGGCCACGACGCCGCCCATCTCTGTTGTGTCCGCGCCTCTGCTGCTTTCGGCACGG
>QRDG01001158.1:287230-348174 GCA_012064385.1 Puccinellia tenuiflora
ATGGGGGTTATATAGACTTCTTTTCCTTTTTATTCAGTCAAAACGTTGTGTACTATTCTCTTTTATGATCCCATTTTTTAGTGAAATCCTATACTACATATTAGAAAATTTGTGACATTTACCCCATATAAGATATTCTGCTAATTAAGTTTTACCTCAATGGTTTTGATTTTTTAATATTATTTTTTAGAAACTTCACAAATTATCCACAAAACAAATCATTTTCACAAAAATACGCGGTCGTCAAGGCCTTCACAACATTAGTTGTAACCGTTGAGAACCCAAGACGAAATGAGCATTGTGCGACATAAAGAAATCGTTACAGGCCAAGATGATTAGTTGTAATCGTGACATTTGTCCTGTAATTGTCTTGATTTTACGGGCCATTCACGTACCAGCCATGACGAAAAGACTTTTCGTTGTTGTAACCCTGAACGAAAAGAACATTTCGTTGAACGCATGAACGAAACGTAGCTTCTATTGAGCTGTTTAATTTATTCCCATTCGGCATCCTCTTCCTGTTTTATTCGCTCCCGCCCTTTTCTTCCTGCCATCTATCTCCCCTCCTTTTCTTCCTCCCATTTGTATTATGTCTTATCATATAAAACCTCCTCTCACCATGTGTTGATGCATCGTTCTGTTGTTTGGCGAGCTCAGTGTGTAGCATCCAACCATGCATGTTGATCTTTCTAATCGTTTTTTCAACCCATTTATGTCCCTTATTACCCTGCAAAGTGCCGCAAAAATGACCATAGGTAGTACGAGGGAGGGAAAACACGAGTGTGCTTACAGGAACTAATTAGTATCTATAGTGACCTCACTGAGCTGGAAAAATGTTTACCCAAACACCAGCTCCCAAGAGGAACAAAGAGGAAATACGCCAACAACTTCTAAGATTGCGTGGAAGCTGGAACATAGTGATTATTGAGCTCAAAATTATGGAGGCGGACCTTCGTAACTTGCCTATGTGTCATTCGTCCTAAAAATAGATTTTTGCCGGAGGAATATGCATTTGACGTGAAGGTAATTGATATTAAAATATAGTTAGAAGGTGGTGTCATAGTTCTAATATTTTGTATATCTTCTATTTTTTTAGAAACTTCACAAATTATACACAAAACAAATCATTTACACAAAAAATACGTGGTCGTCAAGGCCTTCAACAATTAGTTGTAACCGTTGAGAACCCAAGACGAAATGAGCATTGTGCGACATAAAGAAATCGTTACAGGCCAAGACGATTAGCTGTAATTGTGACATTTGTACCGTAAATGTCTTGATTTTACGGCCATTCACGTACCAGCCATGACGAAAAGACTTTTCGTTGTTGTAACCCTAAACGAAAAGAACATTTCGTTGAACGCATGAACGAAACGTAGCTTCTATTGAGTTGTTTAATTTCTTCCCATTGGGCATCCCTCTTCCTGTTTTATTCGCTCCCGCCCTTTTCTTCCTGCCATCTATCTCCCCTCCTTTTCTTCCTCCCATTTGTATTATGTCTTATCATATAAAACCTCCTATCACCATGTGTGTTGATGCATCGTTTTGTTGTTTGGCGAGCTCAGTGTGTAGCATCCAACCATGCATGTTGATCTTTCTAATCGTTTTTTCAACCCATTTATGTCCCTTATTCCCCTGCAAAGTGCCGCAAAAATGACCATAGGTAGTACGAGGGAGGGAAAACCACGAGTGTGCTTACAAGAACTAATTAGTATCTATAGTGACCTCACTGAGCTGGAAAATGTTTACCCAAACACCAGCTCCCAAGAGGAACAAAGAGGAAATACGCCAACAACTTCTAAGATTGCGTGGAAGCTGGAACATAGTGATTGAGCTCAAAATTATGGAGGCGGACCTTCGTAACTTGCCTATGTGTCATTCGTCCTAAAAAATAGATTTTTGCCGGAGGAATATGCATTTGACGTGAAGGTAATTGATATTAAAATATAGTTAGAAGGTGGTGTCATAGTTCTAATATTTTGTATATCTTCTATACTTAATGTGCAACATTACCCTGATGACGCCGAATTCCTCAACAAATAGATCCCTAACATCGGGTGGATAAGCGTACTATTTGGTGCACCAACCAAGGGGGCGTCCCGAGACTAGTCTCTATCTTGATTCACTTAAGAGGGTTGTATCATCAAAGGGAATACCCAAGAGTAGGAGTGTTGGATCATCGAAGTTTGTCACTGAGGAGAATAGTGATGATGATTTCATGCATCCAAAACAAGCGCCAGTCAGACCCAATGGTAAGAGTGCTAGATCATCAAAGCATGTTGCCGAGCAGAATAGTGATGATAACTTCATGTAGTGATGTGAATCATGTGGTGTATCTTAATTTCAGTTATAGTTGTTAATTTGAGCATGTGGATGTATCTTAACTTCATGTTGTAATATGTTCAAAATATATCTTAGTTTGTAGTAATCTTAATAAATGTCTCAAGATAACTTAGATGGAAATATGTCTCATACATAGTAATATGTCTCAATCATACGTAAATATAAATATGTCTCATAAATAGAAATATATCTAATGCAAACATAGATAGAAGTATGTCTCATACAAACATAGATACGTACAATTCCAAGAATATTTCCAGAAGAGAATTTTCTGAAATAGAAAACGGCAGAAAATAGGGAACTGGCACTGGGAATCTTGTCAATATATTAGTTCAATAAAATGCTTAAAAATGATATAACGTGATAGTAAAAACATGTGACAATGACATATAATACAAGTATGGATCAATCAAAAATTATAGATATATTTGACATGTATCAGGTGTAAATCCGATTCCACACACCCAACTCACTTGATCGGATCATTTGGTTGTTTGGTCAAGGCTATTTGGTGGTTTTCATGAGCCATGCGCACCAAGCGAGAGATAGACAAAGGCATCAAATAGGAGATGTGTGACCTCTTGCAAACATTGATCCCCTGATTCATACAACGGATTGGGACAAGTTGCTGGTCAGGGATGAAGCGGGCTTGGTTGGGCGTGCATGAGGTCCCACGCAGCTGGTTCATGCTTTCGAGGTCGCACTCTAGTATTGAGTATTATACTCATGTGGGCTGTGAGGGGATGGCCATTTCAACCTTTTAAGACATTCCAAACAAGTGTAGAAGACCACTACCCATTAGAGCTATGACTGACGAGGCTGAGACTCGGCAAATCCCTGGATCGAGTACCCCGGGTTGATTGAGGGGGAGAGAGATGAGCGCTGGTGATCACGACGGCTAACAGGCGAGGCGTTTACCCAGGTTCAGGCTCCCGGAGGATAAATTCCTACTTCCTGCTTGTCTGGTATTGATGTTGAGTGTGGCTACAATGGCGAGATGGCAATCTCGCTAGGGTTTGAGATGGCGGCTATGAGCATGAGCGTATGCCTTATCCTAGACGAGGGACCCTCCTAGCCTTTATATGGTAGGCTAGGTCTCGGGTGAACGGTGCCGATGGCACTTACAAGACGATCGAGGCCGATGACCTAACGTCGACTATCTTGGGCCGCACGTCGTCCTCCTTGGGCCTTCCTTGGGCCCTCGTCATAAGGCAGATGTTCTTGGCGTGACCCAGGTATCACCACCGTGGGGTAGTCGAAGAGTGACCCCACGACAGTAGCCCCCGAGTGCTTAGTCGAATCGTTGAGTCGGGTAAAGGACTCCTTCCTTCTGGGCACGCCACTAGGTTCCTGAAAGGAACAAATAAAGTTGGTCGACTCCGGCCGTTCAGGGCTTATGGAGGATTCCTTAATCGAAACATCGACTGCAGGGTAAAAACTGCGAGTATTGCTTTGGTCGGTGATTTTTCGACTGTGATTGTTCTGAGTCATTCGGGAGCACGTACAGCGCTCCCGATGGGAGTAGCCCCCGAGATTAAGCTGAATTGCTTGCAATTGAGGTTAAACTCAATTTTTTCTTCAGTCGAAAAGCCCGCTCCCGATGGGAGTAAAGAAGAGACTCGAGCTGACGGAGTCGCAACTGGCTTTGCGTGACTTACTTTGTACTCGGCCGGTTTGGCTTACTGCTTTGAGTTTTACTCAGCTCATGGAGCTTACTGAATTTCTTTTCCACTCGAATGGACTGTCGAGTCTATTCAGCTCTTAAAGCTTACTGTATCTTTGTTGCACTCGAATGAATTATCCGGGTGCTCCATCAGCCCGTTGGCTTACTTGCTACGCCTCCGCAGGTGACGTCAGCGCTGACGTTTTTGGCACACTCTGTGTCCGATGGGACGTGACAGGGTGGTCCCACTGTCAGTATTTACTGAAGACAGCGGTTGCCGCTCAATTTGGACCGTTGGGCGCGAAATTTTCGCGGGGTGATGATGGCGCCTTGTTTCCCGTGCGTAGTGGGCGGCGATGGTTGCTATCTCCGCGCGACACGTGGACGGCCAGATGTTGTCTTGAATTGCCGTTTCATGGAGGACGGCCTGGATGAACTGACCACGCGGTATATATTTTTCACCGCGGCGGTGAACAGTCCATTCCATCCCCATCCTTCCGTCGTCTCCGCAGCTTTCTCCGCCATTGTTGCTCTTCTGCCAAGTTCTTTTCTCCACTCCCCGCGAGCAAGGCCGCGATGAAGAGGGCGAAGACCGCTGAGGGCGCCGTCGCCGCCGCCGATGCGAGCGTGATGAAGAAGGTCGATGGCGATTGGGCGAAATCGTCGATGAAGAAGGCCGACCTCCAGGGCCTCCGCGCGCAGGGGCTGCTGCCGCCGGCGGACCAGGCGACGGTGCGTGTGCCTGGGAAAGAGGTATTCCCCTCTCCTCGCGATGGGGAACGCGTTTGCTTCGTGGATTTCCTTCCGCGGGGTTTCGGGTTCCCCCTCCATGATTTTGTTCGTGGTCTCTTGTATGCTTACGGGATTCAGATCCACGATCTGACTCCCAATAGCGTCTTGAGCATCGCGAGCTATATCGTGCTCTGCGAATGCTTCCTGGGAATCTCTCCCAACTGGCTGCTGTGGAAGTCGCTATTCCTCGTGAGGAGGAACGTTGGGAAGAGCAAGCAGGTGTATCCAGTCGGCGGCTTCGGCATCCAGGTGCGTGGCGACACCACCTACTTTCAGATGAAGAAATCCGACTCCGTCCAGGGCTGGCGGAAGAAGTGGTTTTACATCAGGTGCGACCAAGAAGGGCTTCCCGACTTTGTGGCTGATCGCGCGTTGCGGAAGACGAATGCGTGGGCGCACCCGCTGTCGAAGGAAGACAAGGAGGCGACCAAGCCCTTGCTGACGCTCCTTCGTGGCCTTCTGAAGAGCCTTGGGCGCGAGACAGGTGGAGTGCACCTTATTGCCACCTTCTACAGGCTCCGAGTGCAGCCGCTCCGCAGTCACGTCCAACCAATGTGGGCGCGTGAAGGTGGCAATGAGCTCGATGATGACGAAGTCGAGTCGAAGGTGAGGAGCATCACCAGCCTCCGAGCCGCGGACCCGTGCAACGTCAAATGCCCAGTCGAGCCGTATGGCCCCAACAATCCTGTGCCTGAGGTGAGCGTCGTGTACTTTGCTCTTGTCTTGCATTTTCTTCAATCGAATCATTTTGCCTGACTCGAATGCCTCATTTGCTGACAGGGTTGTTCGAGCTATGTTAGTCTCCCTCCGTTGATGGAAAATGGGCCTCACGGAGAGGCAGAGTTCCCTGAGGAGGATGGGGTTGATGACGATGAAGTTCCCTCCGCCACTTCTCGAAGTGAGGAGTTGGAGGAGGACGATGAAGATGAGGAGCCGCTGCTGAAGCGGCTGAAGCGAAAGAATGGCGACTCTGCTTCGGCTTCGGCTTCGTCACCCATGAAGCAGGCGGATCTGGAGAACAAGGATGAGGCGAGCGAGTCGTCCTCGGGTGCGAGGCGCACGAGTGACCTGGCTGAGCCTGTGGTCGCGTCTCCCCTCGGCTTTGCACCACCGACTGAGTTTGCAAGGATGCCCTCCGTTTCCCTGGGCAGCGAAGATGATCTGGATGTCACCAGGTTAGTCTTGCAACCATCGCCTTGTTTTGTCGAGTGCACTTTTTGACTTTGCGAGTCCTTGAATTGAGTTATCTTGTCGCAGCGACCGTATTGGCGCTGTTGGTTCTTCGCCTCCAGAGATGGAGCACACTTCTGCTCCCGTGTTCGAGCAGACTGCGAAGACGACCGAAGAAGAGCCGCAGGCGGGTGACGCTTTGACCTTGAAAGCTTCGACCTCCTCCGTGCCAGAGAAAACTGCTGATGCGACCCCGGTGGACGCTGGGTTGCTTGAGCATGTAAGTGTCCCTTAACTCAGTCTGCAAAATCTGTATCGGGTGCGCGAACAGCGCTCCCGATGGGAGTAGCCCCCGAAGATGTGCGTGACTAGAATAGTCGGGCGCAGATTGATGTCTAGTGTTTCCTGCAGCCGTATTATCGCCAGCAGATGGAGGGAGCCGCCACCTTCGTTCGCATGGAGCAGGAGAGGAATCAACTCCGCACTGCTCTGGAGCAGGCGAAAGGTGAGTGTGGACCCTTGCGTTCGAGGGGTGCTTCGACTATCTTCATTGCTGACTTTGCTCCGGTGATCCACAGGCGAGAGGGAGAGCATGGCGAAGCGGGTCGCGGAGCTGGAGAAATCACTGGGTGAAGCCCAAGAGCGTGAGCGAACCCGGGGTGATCTAGAAAAGATCCAGGTCGACCGCTTGCTCGCACTCGCCGATGTCATTGGGAGTAAGTATTTGGCTCATTGCCTACTTCGCTTTTTGTCGACTGCGGAAGCCTTACGGGTGTGGATTTCTTTTGGAGCAGAGACTTGCGGAGGTGCTCCTCCAGAAGGAACTTCAAGTGCCAATGTCGGCTTGACAGAGGCTGTTGGCTTCATCGACCGCGTCTGCGCGTATGCCTCGGCGGCGCTACAGAAGTCGACAGGCGCTTTGGCGACTGTGCACCGGAGCATCTTCCCCAGCCAGCTACCGCCGGTCGCTGTTGACACGCTTGCGGCTCCGTTTGAAGGCAACGCGACCACCATGGCGGACTACACATGTGCGCAGACGGTACGCGGCTCAGAGCTCACTTTCCAGCTACTACTTGGTCACCAAGTCGTAGGTGATTTTGAGAAGGTTGTCAGCGACTTCCCTCGGAGGACTGATGGCAGAACCGCGTCCCTTAGCGGTGTGAAGGCGCGGGCGAGTCAGCTGGCTGCGAAGTTGATTGCCACCTTCGAGAAGAAAATCGCCAAGGCTGCAGAGTTGGCTGCTAGGAAGAGCCGTTCTCAGTCGGAGTCTGCGATGTAGACTCCTTTATTTTAAGATTCTTCTACTTTTGATCTTGGTCTGTAATGAACCATATAGTTTGCGGGTCTTCTGGCCGCGAACATGCTGATGTTGAAATGTGAATTTGTGCCTTCGAGTTTTCTGTCATATTTATGCTAGAATGAATGTGCTCTTTTCCTTGCTTGACACTGTCGAACTTGGCAGTCTGAGATGGGCGAGGCTCCTGAGGTCGCTGGAACTACTGGTGCGGGTGAGGATGAGGACACCTCTTCGGCTGCACCCACTCGCCATCGTCGTCGAGCTCCTCCAGCCCCTGTGCGAAGCGTGAATGATCAACGAGTGATCACCTACATGAGGAACAAGGTTGTTGAGATCGAGTCGAAGCTGAAGGTTGCCGAGTTGGAGTTGGAGCGCTTGAAGTCACGGCCCGCTACGCCGTTCTCCCAGCGTGAGGAATTCCTTCTTGGCGAGATAGACTTGATCAGTCGACAGCTGCAAGGTTGGCCTTCTAGCGCTTTGCTTCGGCTTCTTTATGCTTTCACTGTTCTAAGTGTTGGGTCTTGATGCAGATGTGAATTCTGACTGGAAGGCCGAGCAGAGTCGAGTGGACGAGCGGGTGGAAAAAGAGGCCGCCAGTGACTCACCCGAAGCACGTACGTTTTGGTCGAACAAATCCAAAGGCAGTGTACTGGCTAGAATGCTGGATCGCACCTGGCGAGCTGCTGTGCTCTTGGAAGGTTGTAGGAAAACCCTCTGGCAGATCAACAGGGTGTACTTTCCGCACAACGAGCGGCCTAATGGACTGGCTGCGCTGCTGGAGAGGTTCCGCGAAGGCAGTGCGTTGAAGGAGGTCGTTGGCGCTCAACTTGTTGCCGGGGCGAACGCGGCACTGGCGTACATTCGAATGCACCGGCCTCATCTTTCATTGCACAAGGTACTTGACGGCTTGCCTGGAGAGAATGATTACGCCGATACTCTTGCGGCTGCGCGTCAGATGATTCAACAGGTCCTGAGTTTTAGTAAGCACCTTGTAGAGCCACTCGATGCGCCAAAGGGCGAGCCTGTAGAATAAGAGTAGTAGACTGATGTTGTATAGCGTTAGCTTGTAAAAGAAATTTTCCCAAGTGGGAATATGAGTGTATGTATGCCGAGGTGGGCGTAGCCTCCGAGTGAGTAAATTGTATCTTGTAGACTTCTGTAAACCTGTATGGCGCAGCCCCCGAGCGGATCGAGTGCGGCCGAGGTGTGTCGAGTCAGTCCTGTGCGGCGCAGCCCCCGAGTGCTTCGAGTGCGGCCGAGGTGTTTTCGAGTCAGACCTGTGCGGCGCAGCCCCCGAGTGCGTCGGGTGCGGCCGAGGTTTTTTCGAGTTAGGCCTGTGCGGCGCAGCCCCCGAGTGATTCGAGTGCGGCCTAGGATGTTGACTTAGACCTGTACGGCGCAGCCCCCGAGTGCGTCGGGTGGCGGCCGAGGATTTTTCGAGTTAGACCTGTATGGCGCAGCCCCCGAGTGCGTCGGGTGGCGACCTAGGTTGACTTAGACCTGTACGGCGCAGCCCCCGAATTCGTCGGGTGGCGGCCGAGGATTTTTCGAGTTTAGACCTGTATGGCGTAGCCCCCGAGTGCGTCGGGTGGCGACCTAGGTTGACTTAGACCTGTGCGGCGCAGCCCCCGAGTGCGTCGGGTGGCGGCCGAGGAATTTCGGGTTGGACCTGTATGGCGCAGCCCCCGAGTGCGTCAGGTGGCGGCCTAGTTTTTGACTTAGACCTGTACAGCGCAGCCCCCGAGTGGTTTGGGTGGCGGCCGAGGATTTTCGAGTTGAACCTGTACGGCGCAGCTGTGGCGGCCTAGGTTTTGACTTAGACCTGTACAGCGCAGCCCCCGAGTGGTTCGGGTGGCGGCCGAGGAATTTCGGGTTGAACCTGTATGGCGCAGCCCTCGAGTAATTCGGATGGCGGCCTAGGTTTATGTTGCTTGCTGATAAAAGTAAAGGGGAGAGCTTGTTCCTCAAATCACTTTATTGACTTTTGCGAGCAGGCCGCCTCATTAAAACCCTTCCAGTCCCCTCGGGTACCCTGACGAGGGAAAGAGTGCGTCTGAAACCTGCCACTTCTTGACATTACACTGTTACAAATTGGGGTCGATCAGGCGTAGAAGCGGCGTAGTTGCGCAACGTTCCACGGGTTGTTGCAGACTGTCCCCGTCTTCGAGTCTTTCAGGCGGTAAGCTCCGCCGCCGATTGCCTCTGTCACGATGTATGGACCCTCCCACGGGGAGGCAAGTTTATGCACCTTCTTCTGTTTGAGACGGAGGACATGATCACCAGGGACGAACGCTCTGGGCCGCAGTCGCCGCCCGTGATAGTTGCGTAGGTCTTGCTGATACACGGCTGTGCGGGTAAGGGCGATGTCGCGTGCTTCGTCCAGGGTGTCCATGTCATCTTCGAGTGCTTCTTCTGCATCAGACTCATCGTAGGCCACCACTCGGGGGCGTCAAACTAGATGTCGCACGGCAGGACTGCTTCAGCGTCGTACACCATGAAGAATGGCGTGTACTGGGTAGATCTGTTTGGCGTGGTGCGCAGACTCCACAGCACAGGTGGCAGCTCTTCGACCCAGGCGCCTGCGGCGCGCCTCAATGGTACTCGCAGGCGCTTCTTTATGCCCTTGCAGACTAGGCCATTGGCTTTCTCGACTTGTCCGTTGGACTGCGGGTGCGAGACAGATGCATAGTTGAGCTTGATGCCTTGGTCAGAGCAGAAGTCCTTGAATTCTTCGGCTGTGAAGTTCGAGCCGTTGTCGGTGATGATGCTGTGTGGCACACCGAACCTGAAGATGATCGACCTGATGAAGTTAACTGCCGAGGAGGCAGTCGAACTTGTGATGGGCATGGCTTCGATCCACTTCGTGAACTTGTCGACTGCCACCAGGAGATGAGTGTGTCCGCCCGGAGAAGACTTCTTGAATGGACCCACCATGTCGAGCCCCCATTGAGCGAAGGGCCATGCGAGTGGTATGGTCTTCAGTGTTGATGCCGGTGCGTGCGGCTTGTTGGCGAACTCCTGGCAGCCGATGCATTTCCTCACGAGTTCTTCTGCGTCTTGCATTGCGGTGGGCCAGTAGAACCCTGCTCGTAGGGCTTTGGCCACCAAGGCTCGACTGCTGGCGTGGTGTCCACAAATGCCAGCGTGGATCTCGAGTAAGATGGCTTGACCATCGACTGGGTCGATGCACCTTTGGAGGACTCCTGAGATGCTTCGCTTGTAGAGTTCCCCGTTGATGACGGTGAAGCCCTTGGAGCGGCGGATGACGCGCTTGGCTTCGACTGGGTTCGTTGGCACCTTCTGATGCAGTATGTAGGCCAGGTATGGGCTTGTCCATGTGGGTTCGACCAGCATTACCTCCATGGGTTCCTTTTCCGTGTTGGGCGGGTTGGTGGTGCTCGTTGTCGGTGTAGAGGATCCCGGCGCAGGCCGGAGCCTGATGGAGCGTTGCGTGATGCACTCGAGGAAGACTCCGGGTGGCACCGGTGCTTTGTCTGAACCTAGGTTAGCGAGGGTGTCGGCTTCCTCGTTGCTCTCGCGGCCGATGTGCCGCAGCTCGCAGCCGTCGAAGGTGCCTTCCAGCTGGTTATATAGGTCCCTGTAGGCTATCATGTTGTCGGCGATGGCGTCACATTGCTTCATGGTTTGCTGCACGACAAGATAGGAGTCTCCGTAGATCATGAGGTGAGTGGCGCCGCAGTTTTTGGCCATCCGCATGCCGTGGATTAGGGCTTCGTACTCTGCCTCGTTGTTGGAGGGTGTTGGGAAGTTCATCTGCAGTACGTACTTCAGTTTGTCGCCTTTGGGTGAGATGAGGACGACTCCCGCCCCTGCTGATCTGAACTTCCTTGGACCCGTCGAAGTACATTGTCCATGCGTTGGACAAGTCGGGTATGTCTGGCAGCTGGGCCTCTATCCACTCTGTGGTGAATTCTGGAAGAACTTGGGCCTTGATTGCCTTCGGGTGCGCATACTTCAGTCCCCAGGGCCCCAACTCAACAACCCACTTGGCGACTCGTCCTGTCGCGGCTTGGTTGGTGAGGATGTCGGAGAGCCCGGAGGAGCTTAGCACCGTGATGGAGTGCTCAGAGAAGTAGTGGACGACCTTCCTTGATGTCATGAAGACTCCGTAGGCTAGCTTCTGGTAGTGCGGGTACCGCTGCTTAGACAAGGTTAGCACCTCACTGAGGAAGTAGACGGGCCGCTGAACAGGGTGACTGTGCCCTTCTTCTTCTCGTTCGACTATGAGTACCGTGCTGACCACTCTGTTCGTGGCTGACACATAGAGGTACAGCGGCTCGTTCTCCAGTGGCGCCACCAGTACTGGAGGAGTCGTGAGGGTTTTCTTGAGCTTGTCGAACGCGTCTTGCGCTTCCTCTGTCCACTCGAATTTATCCGTCTTTTTCATCAGTTGGTAGAAAGGCAGGGCCTTTTCTCCCAACTTACTAATGAACCGGCTGAGAGCTGCGACTCGGCCGGCTAGGCGTTGCACTTCATGAAGCTTGGTCGGTGCTGGCATTGCGAGTATGTTTTGCACTTTCTCAGGGTTGGCTTCAATTCCTCTTGCAGAGACGAGGTACCCGAGCAGTTCTCCGGCTGGCACGCCGAAAACACACTTGTCCGGGTTCAGCTTGATCTGATACTCGTTGAGTGCGGCGAAGACTTTGCGGAGGTCAGCAATTAAACTGTCCTCCGTTCGAGTGGTGACGACTATGTCGTCGACGTAGACTTGGACGATCTGTCCTATTAGCTCCTTCAGGCAGGCTTGCATCGTGCGCTGGTATGTGGCTCCAGCGTTCTTCAACCCGAAGGGCATCATTTGGTAGCAGAACACACCATGGGGTGTGATAAATACAGTTTTCTCTTCATCTTCGACTTTCATCCTGATCTGCTGGTACCCGGAGTAGGCGTCCAGGAAGGATAGGCGCGCGCAGCCTGCAGTCGAGTCGATGATCTGGTCTATCCGCGGGAGCAGGAAGTGGTCCTTGGGGCAGCACTTGTTAATGGCGGTGAAGTCGACGCACATGCGGAGTTTCTTCGTCTTCTTCTTCTCCACCAGGACCGGGTTCGCTACCCAGTCCGAGTCCTTGATCTCTCGGATGAATCCGGCGTGAAGCAGCCGGTCGATCTCCTTGCTGATGGCAGTCTCGTTTAGGACCCGAAAAGCGTCGCATGGTCTGCTTGACGGGTCTGGCGTCCTTGTGGACGCGTAAGGAGTGCTCGGCGAGTTCCCTGGGTATGCCTGGCATGTCAGAAGGTTGCCAGGCGAAGATCTCCCAGTTCTCACGTAGAAACTCGACGAGCGCGCCTTCCTATGCGATAGGCAGGCTTGACGACACCTTGACTGTCTTACTGGCGTCCGTCGGGTGGACTTGATGGGTTCTTGTGTCGTCGGTCGTGTTGAAGGCGGAGTCCTTGGCTGGCTTCTTGCGTGGCGGGAAGATGGTTTTGTCGTTGTCGACTGCCATCACCGCAAGGTGCTCCTCCATTCCGAAGAACTCAGAGATCTTGCTGAATTCGCGGTCGCAGCTGTTGGAGCGGTCGAAGTCGCCGTGCACCGTGATGACGCCCTTGGGTCCAGGCATCTTGAGCATAAGGTAGGCGTAGTGAGGTATCGCCATGAATCTGGCAAAGGTTGGGCGCCCGAGTATCGCATGGTACTGCGACTTCCAGTCGACTACCTCGAAGTCGATCGCCTCCCTCTAGGAAGTTGTCGGGTGTGCCGAAGATGACGTCGAGTGTGATTGTTCCCATGGGTGTGACTGCTTGCCCTGGTACTATGCCATGGAAGGTGGTCTCTGATGGCGTCAAGTTTGTTGTTGGCCTGTTCATCCTTCTGAGGGTGTCGGTGAAGATAATGTTGATGCCGCTGCCTCCATCCATGAACACCTTTTTCAAGGTGTAATCCCCGATCAGAGGTTCGACTACCAGAGCGGCAGTGCCCGGGTCGTGGTACCGCAGGCGGATGATCTGCTCTGGAGAACATGATCGGTGTCTCTGACCCTCTCAGGTATTCGGGTACCGCAGGTGGACAGGTGACAGCCTGGTAGACTTGGCGGGTGATGATCTTCTAGGTCCTGTTTGAAGGGCGCCCCTTCTGTATCATGTTGAGTTGTCCGCGTGCCGCTGGATATGCGTCAGGGGCCTCTTGCTGCGGCTGCTGCTGCTGATAGAAAGCTCCCGCTGCCTATGCTGGATTAGCGATTACAGGTGTGGGTGCGGGTGCTGCTTGGAGAGCCAGCTGCGCGACTGGGTGCGCTACGCGTGCTGCCTGGAGAGCCAACTGCGTGGCTTGCTGAGCGACTATCTTCTGCATTGCCTGGTATATCCTGCGTGCCTTTTTGCAGTCCTTCAACAGGTGGCGGGATCCCCACTTGCCCGTTTTCGGGTTCCTGAACATATGGTGCTTGCAGGGTTGTTCCAGCTCTTCCTCCGGAGTCAGCGTGCACCTCTGCCACTCTCGTTTGCAGCTCCCGTCGCCACGGTAGGTGCTGCCACCTCTTCGGTTGAATTGCCCTTGGCTGTATTGGCGACTCTGGTCGTCGCCGCTTCGACTGTACTGCCTTTGACTGTACTGGCGACTGCTGTCGCATGCTTCATCCTCACGGGGGGTTTCGAATTCCGCCGCTACTAACTCTATTGAGTCATTGCCGTGGTAACACGGCTGCTTCTTCTGGCATCCTTCCCGCCAGTTGCTTGGTCCGGCCTCGTCTCTTGGGGAGTAACGTGAAGTATCATGGACCGAGTCCTCTCCGTCTGCCCACTGGTTGGCTATCTTCATGAGCTCAATCATGTTTCTCGGCCGGAACCTACCAAATTCCTCGCGGAGGTCCCGGCGGTAGACACCGTGCATGAAGGCATCCATCACTCGGTCTTCCGAGGTGGCTTCCATGGTGTTGCGGAGCAGGGTCCATCGCTGGATGTACGACCGGAGCGACTCGTCTCGTCCTTGCTTGCATGCTTGGAGCTCGACGAAAGTTGTCGGCCTTGAGTACGTCCCCAAGAAGCTCTTAACGAAGGCATCTGCGAACTCGTCCCACGTACTGAAGGCGTCCTTGGGTTGAGTGTTGAGCCACCCGCGTGCAGATCCTGTGAGCATCAGCTGGATGTATTGCATGGCTGTAGTCGAAGTACCGCCCTGGCAACTGCAGGCTATGAGGTAGTCCTCCAGCCAGTCTCTCGGGTCCTGCTTTCCGTCGTACTTGACCACTTCTGCCGTGAGCTTGAAGCCCTTGGGCATTCTTGTGTCGCGGATGTTGAAGCTGAAGCATGCGGCGCCGCGTGGCTCGAAGTCGCTATCGTCGCGGTCGTCAGCATTGGGTGTGCTGACCGTCCGCTGGGTGCGGATGCGGTCTACCGTCCTCTGTGTGATGACGTTGCGGAGGTCTTCGCCTGGCTGCGGCTGTCGCAGTTGTCTTGGAGCTGGGCCTGCGAGTGCTGCGGGTTCGCGGTCGCGGCGACCCCGATTTTCTTGCGCCTTTTCTGTTGGCGCCTTGTTCGCCAGAGCTTCTTCAACTGCCTTGATAGACATGATCTGTTGCTTGTGGAGGAGAGCACGGGCGTCACCCTCAGGCGGCTGCGTCAGTCGCAAGTATGTTTCGACTGCCATGAGGGCAGCTCCGGGTGTTTTGGGACGGGTATCCCGTCCGCGTCTTCAGTCATGTATGACGATTCGAGGTTGCGGGTGATTCCGGCGCGTTCGGCCTCTGTCATCCGGGGCACGCGGGCCCTGTGGCATCTTGCTCCTTGCGAGACCTCTGTCGAGGCAGCAGTGAATGAATAAGCGGCCCTCCTGGCACTCGACGCGTCGGCTTCCTCCTTGCGTCGGAGTAGCTCGGCCTTCTCTGCGCGAAGTCGTTCGCCTTCCTTCCGCAGCAGGTACTGGACCGCCATAAGGTCCTCTCGGGGTGCGTCTGGTGGGGGGTACGTTCCCTCCTCAACGTGCTTCAGGGCTCTGATTGCCATGTCGCGGGTGATGGTGAGTCGCGTCACCTGGTCCGGCATGACCACATCCAGTGGATATGCGGGTTCGTCGCCGTTGGCCCGCGACGGGCCGACCATGTAGAGTTGTGCGGGTAAATCTGTGAAGGGGGGCTGATGCTTCCACTGCTGCTTCCTTCGTCCGAGCCGTGCTCGGAGTCGAAAATGGCTGCAACGTGGTGGGTGCCACAGTCACCATTGAGGCCCTTTCCGTAGAGTTTCGCGACCTTCACCGCGGACGCGAGGAATGGAGTCGCTGTCGTCGACGCGGGTGCGATTGGCTTGCGGACGATCTCGCGGCGCGAAGGCGTGGCTGACGTAGTCGGAGTCGATGTAGATCTTGGCCTTGCCCGCAACGCGATCAAGGTAGTCGAAGTAGACTTGATCCGCGCAGGGGTCGCAGCCGATGCGATCTCCTTGGCAGCCGGAGATGCAGGTGTCGTGGTCGCGTTGGGCGCGATCTCTACCATGGAGGCAGTTGGTGTAGTCGAGGTGAGCGCGATCTTCGCGGCAGTCGAAGATGCGATCGCCGCAGTCGCGGTAAATGCGATCACGGCAGGTGATGACATGGTCGTTGTAGTCGTGGCAGATGCGATCTTCGCGGTAGTCGAAGATGCGATCGCTGCATTCGCAGCAGATGCGATCTCCACGGCGGGTGAAGGCATGGTTGACGTAGTCGAGGCAGATGCGTGTGTCACCACCGCACGTAGCGCGGCCGCCGTAGATCGGAGTGTTCCGCGGCTGTCTATGAGGTAGTGCATGGTACCAAAGGTGGTCCACATACCTTCACGCAGTTCAGCGTACACCGAGCGATGGGCCGGCAGGTGGCTGACGTACTCGAAGGAGCCGAAACAGATTGGCTCCCTGGTACAGGCGTCGATCTTCAAGGTTGATGGGGCCGGTGCGACCATGGTTCCAGCGCTCGTTCTTTCCCACAGACGGCGCCAATTGATGAGGCTGAGACTCGGCAAATCCCTGGATCGAGTACCCCGGGTTGATTGAGGGGGAGAGAGATGAGCGCTGGTGATCACGACGGCTGACAGGCGAGGCGTTTACCCAGGTTCAGGCTCCCGGAGGATAAAACCCTACTTCCTGCTTGTCTGGTAT
The DNA here is from genome assembly GCA_012064385.1 of Puccinellia tenuiflora. Lineage (NCBI taxonomy): Eukaryota > Viridiplantae > Streptophyta > Magnoliopsida > Poales > Poaceae > Puccinellia > Puccinellia tenuiflora. The sequence goes on from QRDG01001158.1 coordinate 303,583, forward strand.
TGATGTTGAATGTGGCTACGATGGCGAGATGACAATCTCGCTAGGGTTTGAGATGGCGGCTATGAGCGTGAGCGTATGCCTTACCCTAGACGAGGGACCCTCCTAGCCTTTATATGGTAGGCTAGGTCTCGGGTGAACGGTGCCGATGGCACTTACAAGACGATCGAGGCTGATGACCTAACGTCGACTATCTTGGGCCGCACGTCGTCCTCCTTGGGCCTTCCTTGGGCCCTCGTCATAAGGCAGATGTTCTTGGCGTGACCCAGGTATCACCACCATGGGTAGTCGAAGAGTGACCCCACGACAGGCTCTCAAGTCTCAAATTCAGTCTACCCTAGATCTGAAACGGAGGGGTTATTTATAGGCTAGGCCTAAGGGGTAGGTGGGAGGATAAGATACAGGGGAATATTCCCTTTACTGCACGTAGGCAGCGGTAGTACCGCTGAGCCAGCGGTAGTACCGCTTCCTGGAAGGTAGCGGTAGTACCGCTCGCCCAGCAGTAGTACTGGGAGCTCCTCGTCGATGCTCGTCCGAATTCCTTCCCAGCGGTAGTACGAGGCAGGTACCGGCCTGGTACCGGGAGGGTATGCAGTACGTCCGGGGGCCTCCCCGGTACCAGCCCCGGTACCTCCAGAGGTACTACCGGAACCTGGCACCTGGCGGTAGTACCACTGGCGACTGGCGGTAGTACCGCTCCTGGAGCTCCTGGGGCGAGCCAGCGGTAGTACCGCCCGCGCCTGGCGATGATACCGCTGCCTGTTACTCTTCGCAGATCTTCACTTCGTCTCGGCCTCCGTCTTCCACGTCCACTTGGCAGCTGCCGTTGGCTTCAAACTTGAGAATACAAAGTACACTTGCTAGAGGTAGTATGTCATCCACGGGAGGATCGAGTTGACGATGAGATAGGAGCGAGTTCACCTTGTCTTGTATAGCCTTCGCTCTTGATCTTGTCATTGGGCCCGTGGGCGTCTCGGTCACGATGTTATCCATACGTGGGGCTGCATCATGGAGACAGTCAAAGAACCAGCGCCTGTTGATGACCTAAAGCCAGTGTGGCTGTGGCTTCGTGGCATCCCGGCACAACTACGCTTCAAGGACAAGCTGCTGGCTGCCCTGGTTATGGTGGGTAAACCAATCCAAGTGGACGCGCTTTCGCTAATCAAAGAGGAAGATGTGATGGCGAAAGTGCTTTCGCCGGCCCCAGCCAAGCTCAACACTACCATCAAACTATTCGTCAATGGGGAGGGCTTCCCCATCCGGATCTTCCCGGATCTGGGACGCGCGGGGGGAAGCTCCAACCTTCCTCCTCCCCCACCACCTCCCAAGATAGACTCACAGAAAGACCCCCGTGACTCCGAAGACGGAAATGGTGATGATTCTCACTGGAAGCGGAAGAAGAGCTCTGAACCGCCAGCAAAAAAAGATGCCCGAGGTGCATCTAAGCCTCCCGCCACTTCTTTGGCCTAGGCTACGATGCCGGTGACTGTGCCCCCGCTGCTCCCTACCTCAGATTTCTCCACGCCCCCGAGCAAGGGGACAAAACTCAAGAAGAAAGCTGGGATCAAGCCACCCCGTGCCTCCTCCTCCACCATGAAGACCAAGTCAGCTCCTCCTGCTGCCCCTTCGGCTCGCCCTGGCCAACAATTTAATGAATATGGCTCCAACATTCCCGAGGCCACTGAAATTAGCGAGATCCTCTCCCAGCACTGTGTGTATCACTGGGCTCGGCTGTTTGGTCTTCATGGTGTATCCCAGTGATACACACAGGACCAATGCATTAAATTGGAGCCATATTCATTAAATTGCTGGCCAGGGCAAGCCGAAGGGGCTGCAGGAGGAGCTGACTTGGTCTTCATGGTGGAGGAGGAGGCACGGGGTGGCTTGATCCCAGCTTTCTTCTTGAGTTTTGTCCCCTTGCTCGGGGCGTGGAGAAATCTGAGGTAGGGAGCAGCGGGGGCACAGTCACCGGCATCGTAGCCTGGGCCAAAGAAGCGGCGGGAGGCTTAGATGCACATCGGGCATCTTTTTTTGCTGGCAGTTCAGAGCTCTTCTTCCGCTTCCAGTGAGAATCATCACCATTTCCTTCTTCGGAGTCACGGGGCTCTTTCTACGAGTCTAGCTTGGGAGGTGGTGGAGGAGGAGGGAGGTTGGAGCTTCCCCCCGCGCATCCCAGATCCGGGAAGATCCGGATGGGGAAGCCCTCCCCATTGACGAATAGTTTGATGGTAGTGTTGAGCTTGGCTAGGGCCGGCGAAAGCACTTTCGCCATCACATCTTCCTCTTTGATTAGCGAAAGCGTGTCCACTTGGATTGGTTTACCCACCATAACCAGGGCAGCCAGTAGCTTGTCCTCAAAGCGTAGTTGTGCCGGGATGCCACGAAGGCGCAGCCGCACTGGCTTTAGATCATCAACAGGCGCTGGTTCTTTGACTGTCTCCATGATGTATCCCCACGTATGGACAACGTCGTGACCGAGATGCCCACGGGCCCAATGACAAGATCAAGTGCCAAGGCTATACAAGACAAGGTGAACTCGCTCCTATCTCATCGTCAACTCGATCCTCCCATGAATGACATACTACCTCAAGCAAGTGTACTTTGTATTCTCAGGTTTGAAGCCAACGACAGCTGCCAAGTGGACGCGGAAGACGGAGGCCGAGACGAAGCAAAGATCTGCGAAGAGTACCAGGCAGCGGTACCACCGCCAGGCGCGGGCGGTACTACCGCTGGCTCACCCCAGGAGCTCCAGGAGTGGTACTACCACCAGCCTCCAGCGGTACTACCGCCAGGTGCCAGGTTCCGGTAGTACCGCTGGAGGTACCGGGGATGCCCCCGGACGTACTGTATACCCTCCCTGTACCAGGACGGTACCTGCCTCGTACTACCGCTGGGAAGGAATTCGGACGAGCCAACGAGGAGCTCTCGGTACTACCGCTGGGCGAGCGGTACTACCGCTGGCTCAGCGGTACAACCGCTGCCTGCGTGCAGTAAAGGGAATATTCCCCTGTTTCTTATTCTCCCACCTACCCCTTAGGCCTAGCCTATAAATAACCCCTCCGTTTCAGATCTAGGGTAGACTGAATTTGAGACTTGAGAGCCATGCTCCTCCTCCCTCGTAGCTAGGGTTCCTCTTTGAGGATGGATCTTGTTGTTGCTACTCTTTCACTAAGGTGTCTCTAGTAGTGCAAACCAATCTTTCACTACGGTGATTCTATTGGATTGGTGGACCGGCCGGTAAGAGCAATCGGTTTCATTAAGAGTAAGATTGGCTTTGATTCTTTGATCCAAAGGCTTTCTCTTGTGAGGGTTGTTGTTGGGTGGAGATCTCTGCAGGTTTTGCTAGTTATCCCCTTTGTTTTGCCCACGAATTTCCCCCGATTTCCCCCTCGTGTTCATCCGTGTTCTTCGCGTTCATCCTTTTTCCCCCCAAATCCGTGAAGATCGGGCCAACCCTACATCATATGGTATCAAGAGCAAGGGTTTCCAAGGATTTGGATCGTGTTTCCACTTTTTATTAGCCATTTTTCCACCAAATTTTTTTCTTTCCCATACCAAATTCAAAAAATTCACAAGAAAATAGCCCATATGGATTTCGTTCGATCTCTCGATTTGGTGAGCAATTTGTGGTTTTGATCCACAGATCTAGTGCTAAAGACCTTTCCCCACCTTCCTTTGGTGTTCCCTTGAGCCAATTTGGCCCAATTTTCGTCGGATTGAAGATTTCCCGGAGACTTTTTCTGTTTCCAGCTCGAACAGCCCGTGCAGTTTCGGGGCCAGCGGTACTACCGCCAGACCCTTTCTTAACCGACTTGTGCTTCGTGTCGCTCCCTCGTCCACCTCGATGCAACCAAAGGTATAATTTGCGACACATCCCTTTCCTTTTCATGAAACTTTTTCATAGAAGCTAGCTCTTCAAAGTGTGAGCATTGCACTAGTGTGACACCAAGTGAACATATCATAATTTTGTGACCATCAACTTGTAGCGGACTCGGCTTGGGCAAAAGTATAAAGAAAAAAGAGAAATAGAAAAGAATCAAAAAAAGAGAAAAGACGAGCCGTCATCCTAGTCCTCCTTACCACCTCAAAGCTCCAATACCCAATAGAGAAATGTGTCCACTTGTGCAAATCGGGTGCTCCCTCCTATACACTTGAGCTAGTTGTCCTTCGAGCGGTGGTGCGACACGAGCATAGTCTTCGTTAGGTCCAAGTTGCTCATCCCCATAGTCGCACCATCTACGTTTGTCTCCACGTGTGAGTTTTCTTTGTTTCTCGGATTGTGTGGTTAGTCTCTTTTGCTTCTTGATATTTGTGGTTATCCTCCACTTGTTGCAATAGCTTTATCGTTTGGATCGTTTCGATTTCTTGCCACTTTGCCATACCTAAGCTCCTCATAAGTGTGTGTGTGTGAGTCGCTTGTGGATTGCTAATCAACCAACTCTTACTCTTGTGATACCTTTGTCTCGGAAGGCAAGCCCACTTGTCCAATACTATCAACCAAAGGTAAGAGCGGTTGCTAGCCACCACATACTCCACATATCAGTTGTGTTTTCTTATCATGGCTAGGGAAGAACAAGAGGCCGGCATGAGCAAGCAAGAGGAGGCCCTTAAGAGGTACATCGACGACAACTTATGCCGCTATGAGGAGCACCATCACGCCGCGCAACGTGAAAACAATGAGCGTTTCACTCAAATCCAAGATTCAATGAGCAAGCTTCTCGAACGAGATCATAGGCACTCCTCAAGGTCAATCTCAAGGTCTTCACACCGTTCCGACGCAAGAAGCAAAGTTCCAAGTGAGGTTGGTCAAGGCCCACGCCAAGAGCGCCATCGCCAAGGGATGCCTCATCAAAAAGCCAACTTGGATCCTCAACAACACCAAGAGCAACATCGTCAACAAGCGCCTCACCCTCAAGCGAACTTAGACCCTCAACACCATCAAGATCGCCATCGTCAAGAGATACCAATTCCAAATGCTAACTTGGACAACCCACACCGCCATGAGGATAATCGAGCCCAACGAGTGCCATTGGCCGACAATCATGTTGATCTTGAAGACGATGAGGATTATGTTCCCCGCCACCAACCAAGGCATCGTCACCAAGACCGCCATCGCCACCATGATGATGATGATGAGGAGCGCAAACCATGTTTCAATCCTCCCAAGCTCGTCATTCCAAAGTTCCATGGCACCAACGACCCGGAGGACTACATTGCATGGGAATCCAAGGTCTCCAGACTATTTCACGTCTACAAGGTGCCACAAGACAAACGGGTGGACCTCGCCTCCCTAGAACTCGAAGGCTATGCGCAACTATGGTGGGAACAACTCCAAGACTCCTTTGAAGATCCAATCGACACATGGAATGACATGAAGAAGGAAATGCACAAGCATTTTGTGCCACATCACTATGCGCGTGATTTGTACAAGAAGTTACAAGAGCTCAAACAAGGCCTCAAAACGGTTGACGAGTACTACAAGGAGATGGAGTCCACTCTCTATCGCGCACACATCGTCGAGTCTGAGGAACAATCAATGGCGTGCTTCTTGAATGTCCTTACGTTCTCCATAAAGAAGATAGTGGAATTCCAACCTTATGAGAACCTTGTCGAGCTAGTTCATCAAGCCATGAAGGCCGAGTGCCAAGTCGCGGAAGAGCTCAAGTATGTCAAGGCCAAGTCCTTCTTTGCCAACAAAGCGTCATCCTCAACACAACCCATGGCTCAAGTCAACGCTCAAGGCAATGTCAAAGGTGCTACAACTCAACCTCCAACTACCTTCAAGAAGACGGCGCCCCCACCCCAAGCCGCCAAGTCATATATCACTTGCTACAAGTGTGGAGGTCAAGGGCACAAGTCGTTTGAGTGCACCAACAAGAAGGTGATGATCGTCAATGACAATGGAGACTATGAGTCTATGAGCAAAGACGAGTACCACGCGTTGAACAAAGTGGCCACGATGCAAAGCTTGGATGAAGACGATGAATACATTTATTGTGATGGTGATCCCAACCCCACACTAGTTGTCACTCCAGTCTTGACTACAAACAACTAAGGTGATGATGCTCAATGATGCAACTTGTTTCAAACAAAGGCCGACATCAATGGAAAATCAATCAAGGTAATCATCGATGGCGGGAGTTGTCACAACTTGGTAAGCAAGGAGCTATGCGAGAAACTCAACTTGATGTACAAGAAGCACCCCAATCCTTACCATGTGCAATGTCTTAGTGACTCCGGCACCATGAAGATTCAACACACGGTTCAAGTATCCTTCAAGATTGGATCTTACGAGGACACGGTGGATTGTGATGTGGCTCCAATGTTGGTTTGCCCCTTACTCCTTGGCCGTCCTTGGAAATTTGACAAGGCCGCTACTCATGATGGGCGCACCAACTACTATAGCTTCAAATGGAACAATAAGATCCTAGTGCTCCGCCCAATGACTCCAAGCCAAATTATTCCCGACAATGCCAAGACACTTGTGAGAGCGCAATAAAAACAATCCTCTAGTGAGTTGAGTGGTGAGAGAGAGACCCACTTTCACGTGAGTGAGAGCCACAAGTCAAATATGAGTGAGAAAGGGAATAGAGTGAGCTCCGGTGTAGTCTTATTAGCCACCAAAAGTGAGATGAGGGAAGTGAGAGAAAACCCATCCACTTTCCACTTCGTGCTCTTATGCAAAGGAGATGGCAAAGATACTAACGACTTAACCCAAGTACCTCCGTCTATGTTGTCTATTTTGCAGGAATTCGAAGATGTTTTTCCGGATGAGCTCCCTCAAGGACTCCCTCCCCTACGTGGCATCGAGCATCACATCGATCTCATTCCCGGCGCCCCTCTACCCAATAGAGCACCATACCACACCAACCCCGAGGAGATAAAGGAGATTGAGCGCCAAATTCAAGAACTCCTCGCCAAGGGACATGTTCGTGAAAGCTTGAGTCTATGAGTCGTTCCGGTCATCCTCGTCCCCAAGCAAGACAACACATTGCGCATGTGCATGGATTGCCGTCCCATCAATAATATCACGGTGAGGTATCGACACCCTATTGACATGTTAGATGAGCTTAGTGGTGCCACTATTTTCTCCAAGATCGATTTGAAAAGTGGCTACCACCAAATTCATATGCATGAAGGAGATGAATGGAAAACGGATTTCAAAACTAAACTTGGTCTTTATGAATGTGGCTTGTGATGCCCTTTGGTCTTTCTAATGCTCCTTCAACTTTTATGCGTCTTATGAGTCACGTTTTGCGCACTTTCATTGGCAAGTTCGTGGTTGTTTACTTTGATGACATCCTTGTTTATAGCAAATCCTTTCATGAACATGTCAACCATGTGAAACAAGTTTTGTTGGCCCTTCGTAATGCTTCGCTCTTTGCCAACCTCAAGAAATGCACCTTTTGCACCGACAAGCTTGTGTTTCTGGGTTATGTGGTTTCTTTTAAAGGGATTGAAGTTGACATCTCTAAGATTGAGGCAATCACCAATTGGCCACCGCCAACTAATCTTGCTCAACTTCGTAGTGCCCTTGGCTTGTTTGGGTTTTACCTACAACAACAAGGATGTGAGTGTTGCCATGTGAAGTGGGAAAAGGACCCATAAAATCAAATCCCCAACAGTCAAAAGGCTCAATGACAAGAGAATAGTTCATAGGCATTTCATTACGTCTACTAATGTTACCAACCCTTTGACACTCATCACAATATGAACCAAACCTTTTAGCATCCTTAAATAAAGTAGGCCAATGAAAACCTAATTGAAGAACCTTATGTGCGGTCCTTTCTCGTGCGTGATGTCCTCCATAACCACTGTTGTGGCACTTCCTCAACACTTCCTCCTGTTCATGCTCAGGAATACATCTCCTCAAAATTCCATCAACCCCCTCCTTGTATAAATGTGGGTCATCCCAGAAGTAGTGCCTCAAGTCATAGAAAAATTTCCTATTCTGTTGATAAGTAAAGCTTGGAGGCAAAAAATTTGAGACATTGAAATTAGCATAATCAGCATACCAAGGAGCATCATGAGAGGTTACATTAACGATAGCAAGCTGTTCATCAGGGAAACTATCATTTAAAGGAATAGGATCATGAGGTATATTTTCCATTCTAGATAAATTATCAGCTACAGGATTATCTTCGCCTTTTCTATCAACAATATGCAAATCAAACTCTTGCACCAAAAGCACCCATCTAATAAGCCTAGGCTTAGCATCTTTATTTTACATAAGGTACTTAATTTTAGCATGATCAGTATGAATAGTTACATTAGAATCCACAATGTATTGTCTAAATTTATCACAAGCGAAAACAACTGCTAAAAATTCCTTTTCAGTAGTTGCATAATTCTTCTGCGCACTATCCAAAGTTTTACTAGCATAATGAATGACATTTAACTTATCAATTCTTTGGCCAAGAACAACCCCTACAGCATAATCACTAGCATCACACATAATCTCAAAGGGTAAATTCCAATCAGGCGGTTGGACTATAGGAGCGGTGATTAAAGCTTTTTTAAGTACTTCGAAGGCTTCCTTACAATCTTCATCAAAAATAAATGGAACATCCTTTTGAATAAGATTAGTAAGAGGCCTCGAAGTCTTAGAAAAGTCTTTAATAAACCTCCTATAAAAACCAGCATGACCAAGGAAACTACGAATACCTTTGATGTCCCTTGGATAGGGCATCTTCTCAATTGCTTCAATTTTAGCTCTATCAACTTCAATTCCTCTGTCAGAAATTTTATGTCCAAGCACTATGCCTTCATTCACCATGAAGTGACACTTCTCCCAGTTGAGAACAAGATTTGTCTCCTCACATCTCTGCAAAACTTTGTCAAGATTATAGAGGCAATTGTCGAAAGAAGTTCCATAGACGGAGAAATCGTCCATGAAGACTTCCACAATTTCCTCACAAAAGCCATGAAAAATAGCAAACATGCATCTCCGAAAAGTAGCAGGAGCATTAAACAAACCAAAAGGCATACGTCTATAAGCATAAGTTCCATAAGGACAAGTAAAAGTAGTCTTTTCTTGATCTTCATATTTAACATTTGAGAGAAACTAGAATAACCATCAAGAAAACAAAAGTGAGTATGCTTAGACAATATTTCAAGCATTTGATCAATAAAAGGCAAAGGATAATGATCTTTTCGAGTAGCCTTATTAAGCTTCCTAAAATCAATGCGCATTCTATATCCTACAACCGTTCTCTGAGGAATGAATTCATTATTATCATTAGCAACAACAGTCATACCTCCCTTTTTAGCAACACAATGAACATGACTAACCCATCTACCATCAGCAATAATATAGATTATACCTGCATCGAGAAGCTTGAGTATCTCATTTCTTACCACATCCTTCATCTTTGGATTTAATCTTCGTTGATGATCAACAACGGGCTTCGCATCAGGCTCAAGATTAATTGTATGTTGACAAATAGATGGAGAAACCCCTTGAAGATCATCCAAAGTATAGCCCATTGCAGCTCGATGTTTTCTAATAACCTCCAATAATCACTCCTCTTCTCTTCTTCTCTTCCAGAAAGGTTAGAATTGATAATAACAGGATATATTTTTTTCTCATCTAAATATGCATATTTGAGAGTATCTGGGAGAGCTTTTAATTCAAAAACAGGATCTCCTTTTGGAGGCGTGGGCGTCCCCAACAATTCCACAGGCAGATCATGCTTTAGAATAGACGGTTGTCTAAAGAAGACTTCATCAATTTCTTCCCTTTCCTGCATAAACATATCATTCTCGTGCTCCTCCATAAATTGTTGCAAAGGATCGTTAGGAGGCACAGCAATAGAAGCAATTCCTTCAATAATAAGATCCTCATTAGGTAATTCTTTATCATAACGATGTCTAGCAAATTTGGAAAAATTAAATTCATACGGTTCTCCAGCGAATTGAACAGAGACCTTTTTTTTCTTAAAATCTATAACAGCGCTACAAGTATTTAAGAAAGGTCTACCACATATGATCGGACAAAATTTATCTTTAACTGATCCCAAAACAAGGAAATCAGTCGGATATTTTACCTTACCACATAAGACTTCAACGTCTCTGACAATTCCTACCGGGTGAATGACATCTCTATTAGCCAATTTAATCTCCAAATCAATATCTTCAAGCTCACATGGCAGAATTTCGCGCATTATTTCTTGACAAAGTGTATAAGGAATAGCACTTGCGCTTGCACCCACATCACATAATCCATAATAGCAATGATCACCTATTTTGACAGAAACAACAGGAGTACCAACAACTTTTGCACTCTTATCTTGCCTAACAATGTTAGTAGAAGCTTCACAAAAATTATTAGAACCTCCATCGATGTTCTCAGTTACAAGATCTTTAACCAAAGCTACTGGAGAGGCAATTTCAAGTTGTTCATCAGGTTCATAAGCTTTTCTTTCACTTTTATTAACCACATTAGCAATAATTGAGTGTTCTTTAATTCTTATAGGAAATGGTGGTTTTCAAAGTGAACAACAGGTAAAACAGATTCAACCGTGTGCACAGGTATATCATTACTAGCAAGCACATCCTTTTTACAAACATCTTTAAAAGGTTCATGATACTTATTCCACTTTTCTTTTGGGATGTTAATATGATCAGCAAAGGATTTATAAAGGTCAACAACAATTTGAGAATCGAGCCCAAACTTAGTACTAAGCACATTAAAACGTTCAGTTTCCATGAAAGATTTAATGCAGTCATACTCATAGTTTATACCTGATTCTTTACCTTTGTCGATCTCCCAATCCTCTACATTGCGATAAATCCTTTCAATGAGATCCCATTTAGCATTAACTTTCTTGTTTGTAAAAGATCCGAGAGAAGAAGCATCAAGCATATCCTTATCACAACGTGATAGCCTTGCATAAAAATTGTTAACAATTATATCATTAGGAAGCTCATGATTTGGGCATTTGAGCATTAGAGATTTCAACCTCCCCCAAGCTTGAGCGATGATTTCTCCTTCACGTGGCCAAATGTTATAAATATAATTTCTATCTTGATGAATTTCATGAAGAGGATAAAATTTAGAATAAAAGAGAGACATAAGCTCTTTCCAATCCATCAGATGAGAATTATCCAGAAGCATATACCAATCCATAGCTTTATCCTTTAATGATATTGAAAATAATTTCCTCATGATTACTTCTCTTGACATACCTGCAATCTTAAATAGCTCACACAGTTCTTTAATATAAAGTAAATGATAACCCGAATGGACAGTCTCATCCCCTGCATAACGATTGCTCATAACATGATCAATAATACCCATAGGTATTTTAAATGGATTAATTTCAGAGAATGGAGGACTCTTCTCCACCATGGGTGTGGTGGTAGAGTCACTCCCAAACATCATACTAAGTGAAGAGTGCTCCATAACGAAGCAAAGTAACAAACAGAAATAAAAACATCACCTACAATAAAAGCGTTCCTTACCAATTCCACTTACCAATAGCGCTCCACTCCCCGGCAACGGCACCAGAAAAGAGTCTTGATGACCCACAAGTATATGGGATCTATCGTAGTCCTTTCGATAAGTAAGAGTGTCGAACCCAATGAGGAGCAGAAGGTGTTGACAAGTGGATTTCAGCAAGGTTTTACTACAAGCACTAAAAGAGAAATGTTTTTGGAGTTTTGATATAAGGAACAAATAAAGAACAAGTAAATAAAAGAGTGCTACAATAATTGCAGCAAATAGCCCAATCCTTTTAAGCTCAAAGGACAGGCCGATTACTTATGATAATTAAAATGTTCTCGAGGACACATGGGAATTTCTGCCTAGCCATTTTCATTGCACGCCGTTGATTAATCTTCAAAGTTTTGATAAAGTGCTGTGTGGGTGAACCTATGCTAATGCACCACCCTTACTTGGACAAATACATACTTGTGATTAATCCTCTTGCAAGCATCCGCAACTACAAGAAAGTAATTAAGATAAAAACCTAACCACAGCCTTAAACTCCGAGATCCTACACTCCCTAGTGCACTAGTTCATGAATTAGGGTTTAGGTTTCTGTCACTCCTGCAACCCTACCATAGGCAAACTAAATACACCATGCATCCCCCTAGGCCCTTTGAAAGGTGAAGTATCATGTAGTCGACGTTCACATGATACCACTAGAGGAATAACACCACAACATATATCAAACCATTAAATATTACTCAACATTATGCAATTACTAGCAACTAGGCTTTACCCATGTCCTAAAAAACCAAATGAACTACTCACAAGACATCATATAGATCATGATCAGAGGTGATTTGAATATGGGTAACAATCTGATTGTAATGATAATTCACCGATAAAACTCTCAAGCATCAACTAAAAGTGGTAATCAACACCCGGGATATGATTCCAATGAACTAATAACAACACAATGACAATTGCTAAAGCGAGATGAGATGGGATGGCGGCGGTGATGATAGTGCTGATGGTGGAGATGATGATCCCGATGATGCCCGGTGTGATAGCGATGACAATGGCAGCGATTTCCCCCTTCGGGAGGGAAATTCTCCAGGCAGTTTTCTCCCTGCTGGAGCTCTTCTTCTCTATATGGTTTCCGCCTCGTGGAGGCGGCGAAAAATTATTCGTCGATGGCCCCGATGTTTTTTTAGGTCAAGGGGTAGTAGTATGCCAAAGGGGAGCCGGAGGGGGGGTCCCAGGGGGCAGGGACCACCCCCAGCCACGGCCAGAGGTGGGGCCGCGGTGGACACCCGCCCCAGCTCCTGGAGGCTCCCTCTGGCCCATCTTCTGGCTCCGTGGATCTTCTCTGATAAAAATGAGTTTCTGAATTTTTGGGGAATTTTTAGGGCTTCCGAAGTCAGGTATCTTGACAGGTACTTTTCTAGCTGATTCCGGGCTCGAGCAGATGCATCCCCAATAATTGCAAAACATGCAAAATAAGGTAGAATAACATAAGTATTGCATCATAATATGAAATATATCGATGAATAAAGATAAATTATGATGTAAAATAGTGATGCAAAATGGATGTATCATAGCCCTCCTGGTCTTCGACACTAGCGTCGTTGCTAGGCACTGCGTTGTTGCGCCACCACTCGTCCGCCATTGCTCTCGGAGAGGAGTTGGGGAGAGGGTTTTCTCGGTGGTGCGGAGAGAACTAGGAAGATGGCAAGTGCAAACCGCAAAGGGAACTGCAATGTGGTTTTATCCTTCTATCGGTGAGACAATTTAGTGCACAGCGAGTTTCTCAAGGACATTAACCGCCTGCAGAGGCGAACCGACGGGAGAATCGCTTCATTTTTTGCCAAAATCTGAATTTGACATGACAGGACGTGGCTACTAGTATTCGCAATGATGACATAATGTGAGTACCAGCTCTGCACATATGACAGGACGCGTCAAGACGCTTGCGACGCGTGTTATACATGTGTCGAACAGTTGACATGCATCGGTCAAATTAACTGCCTTTGGAGACGATCTGATATATCTGGACGTGTCACAAACATGTTTTAGAAGAACTGACGCGATAGGTTCATATTTACGTGCATTCGTGCCATGCCACGCAGCGCGTTCTGGACGCGAACTGGGCGCGAACTGGAACCCGTCCTCGCACCCACAGTGCGTGCTCTGGGATACGAAAATTTGAAAACAGTTGTATTACAAGTTTATGATTTTTCCCTGGTAGTACACTTAAAAGGAAGATTACCCCAGTTTTTTCCTTTTTTTTGAGTTTTCCTCGATTTATGTGATTTTTTCATCAATAAATGCTATTTAACTCATATAATGAGTGGAATATAGTTAAAAATCTCAAAAATTCAAGATATTCAGGGATTCTGCCTCCCTTATGATATACTATGTGTGAAAATTGTGAGACGTCAATTTTAAATCTTATTCGGGGTACCTACTTCACAAAAAATAGAGATTTTGGCACTAAACAGATAATAGAAAATAAAATAAAATAATTTTTGAATTTTGCTTTGGCAAAGTTGTTTGTAATGTGAGTACACATGTTCGTGCCGAGTTTTGTCATCATATAAAGAAGGTAGCCATGGATATGGCCATGTCCATGGTCTTTGTCTTGAATGCCATGAAACTCCAGACAAGGTTGTTCTTTTTGTGAACACTTGTTTTATAAAAACGTTATATTACAAGTTTATGATTTTTCCCTGATAGTAGTACACTAAAAAGGAAGATTCCCCCAGGTTTTACAATTTTTTGTGTTTTTCTCCATTTATGTGATTTTTTCAAAACATGGCCAAAATTGTCTTTGTGACCATTCATATGTAATGGGTGCATTTCCAACTTTTTTCTATGCAATTGCGTAGAATCATGGTAGACTACGTTTGTGTGATTTTTCTATATTTTTTGGGCTAAACTATCACACACTTGTAGTTCAAATTTCATTTATTGTCGGTAAATACTATTAAACTCATATAATGGCTGGAATATAGTTAAAAAGCTAAAAAATTCAAGGTATTCAGGGATTGTGCCTCCCATAAGATATACTTTGTGTGAAAATTGTGAGATGACAATTTTCATTCTTATTTGTGGTACCTACTTCAGAAAAAATAGGGATTTTGGCACTAAACAAATAATAAAAAATGAAAAATGTTTTTTTTTTAATCTTGCTTTGGCGAAGTTGTTTATAATGTCAATACCTATGTTTGTGATTATTTGAATGTTGGTGAAACCTCAGATAACCCTGTTGATCTTCTCAAAACCCCACAGTCCCTCTCCAAACCCTAGCGGCGATCTGTGACCGTTCGATCATACCCTAGCGCCGAACTGCGTCCGTCCGATTGGGCGAGCCGGGACATGCTGGTTCTGCCATGGCTAAGTTATTGGGGTAACTTGCTATCATTTTTTTCGAGAATATACTTGCTACCATTATACAAGATCAACAAGACAACAACTAATGCACTTAACAAATATTCGGCTTAACAAATAATAATAATAATAAAAGGGATTTTTGGCCCTTTATCCTTCATACTAATATTCATTGGGGCCTAATACATATAACCTAAAATGAACTACCACTCGTCCTCGTCGTCGGAAACCTCCACCGGGGCCGGGGCCTTGCCCTTGCCCTCCACCTTCATTGGGGCCTTGCCCTTGTCCTCCAGCGAGTTGTTCAGAGCCTTCTGCAGGTCCTCCGAATACTGCGCGGTTCTCGCCTACTCTGTGCCTTCCACGTCGACCACAGAAGCGACTAGAGTATCCACGAGCTATTGCTGCTCAGCGAAATGTATGGCCTAATCTGTGGCTTGGTAGTCAGCCCTTGCCCGGGCCATACCCATGTCCACCGCGTCCTCCTCCTCCTCTTCCTCCCCCTCCTCATCGGACTCAAGATCGATGAAGGGAATGGGATCAGGAGCAATGGCCCGATGGACGGCAAAGGTGCCCCTGCCCCTGCTCGAGCTTGGATGAGTCCTGCTCGAACTTGAAGAAGCCCTGCCCCGGCGCCGAGGTGTACTTTCCCTGCCGCCGCCCTCGCCGACTGAAGAAACCAAGGATAGTTGACGTGACGACGGCGGTTCAAGCTGCTGCTGCGACCTGGAGTGGAGTTGCCACCACCATGAGCCATGGAAGGATCAACCCAAAGATCAGATGGCCGGGCTTGGTGGCAAGGAGAGGAAGAGTAGATCACTGGGCGACGGGGTGCAATGGGAGAGGAAAATTGCTCCTTTTCTAGGCATCACCAGGCGACGTCTGGACCGACCGGCAGTAATGGTGACCGCCGACCGGGGCATTGATTCGGCTCGCCAGACTCAGCGTGCGGCAGGACAGACTTTGCAAGAGAGCAGCTGCGCGGCGGTGCAGATGCGCAGCCAGGCCGGCAGCGTAGGCGGCGATGCAGCTTTTTGCCGGCCATTGAAGGCGCCCAAATTCGGGGACGGTGAGCAGCATGGACGCGCACGGCTGCATGCAAACACTCCTCCTGTCCAGCCCTACCCCGGCCCCACTCGTGAGGAAGCAGGGAGAAAGACCACGTGGGGCCCATCGAAGGTATCCCTTTATTAAACAAGTGCCCCTGTCCTACCCCGACCCCACTAGTCAGGCCGAGTAACGGTCAAAGGAGGTTGACCCGACGGAAATGGCTGCTTGGCCGCCTGCGAGAGTGGATATAGTGAAGTGGGGCAAAAATGAGGAAAGCTAAGCTAGTGGGGCAAAAACGAGCAAAGCTAAGGGAAGTGGGGGGCATGAAAGTAATAAACCCGTAATTTTTAATTTTTGAGTGAGAGAAATTAACCTTTATATGTCTCTCACTCGTGCGAGTAAAGGAGTGGACAAATTTTTTGCTATGTATGTTGCACACACGCACATTCTACCCCTATGAACACCTCTGAAAGACTTATTCAGCGGATTGAATCTTGCGATTAACGAAGTCACCACAGGCGCCTCGCTATTGACGGGAGCGTTGCCTCCACCGAATAATATTCCGCCTAAAAGAGGAAAAAACAGTGTCAAATCTAGAATCTGAACTCTGATGGGCTATGGATACAACCACCATTCTAACCATCCAACCACAAGTTGGTTCTCGATAATGTAAATAGCTTGTAACCAACACTGCTTAAATCAATTAGTTTAATTCTCAGTCGACTGTGCCCTAGCCACACCCTTTATTTATTCATCTCCATAATATAAGTGTTCCATTCGCACACTGATTGATACTGCTTGTATTACTCCATACTAGTTGAATGCCCGTGCTTTGCTACGACGTCTTATGGAACGGCGTCTTAATTTTCCCGCCGTCGCACATGTAAACATGAAGTGTACACAAATATTCATGTATATTGAAAAGATAGCCAAGTAGTAATTCAAATGCATACATATACACGTCTCAAATCTGTCAGCAAGCATTACACTTTTAAAGACTATTGATCATCAAGAAAGCAACTCAAATGTGTTCCAGCTACATCAACATCAAATGAGCATGGGGTAGGCCCCTCTTCTGGAACTCTACCACATAGACGTACGCCTTCAGAACACCTCGGATATGCTTCTTGGTCATCACCTCTTTCACCGTCTCCAGTTTGGACCTGAACACTCGGGCCACGAGATATGGTTGGTCCTGCGGGGTTTGACTTGGAAGCAGCGTGTCCTGTATCTCGTGCCAGTTTGGGATGCAGGTCAATGTCAGGAAGATGTGAGGCTTGCCGTACGTCGACGATAGGGTTTCTCTGATGTCCACATTCGTCCGTTTACTTGGAAGTTTAATGGGTGCCATCTACATAAATAAAGATACCAACATTCATTCTCGATATATGGTCATATCAAGTAAGTATATATTCCCTAACGGCAAGCATAAATCAATCATATAGTGTACCCTCTTACCCAAATTTTGATAATGATTATGACTGATTGCAGTATGCTTGGAAGTGCTAAACAGAAATTGGTTTTAAATGTTTCAAGTATAACTTTGGAAAATGCACAGTACAAACAAGTAACAATGGAAGAAGCTGATAGGGACAGGAGGTGAAAGCAACTAAACATGCAGCTTCTGCTTTAGGTAATAAATAATTAGTATTGAAAACAAACTGGAGCTCTTTGTTGTTTTGTGTAAATTTTCTATTTTTCAGCAACACAGTAATAGATAAATATGGTTCCTCACCCTACATATGATCTGATACATCTGTAAGTTTCATATACCATATTTCCTTAATGAGCTTATGAGAGATATACGTGCATATAAGTTTCATTTTACTATAGGGATATATCACAAGAGGCACGACATGGTATCATAAAAATCACGGCTAGACATGACCACTAACAGTAAGAGCACCAAATTGGCCTTCTAAATGATCTCATCAAGGCAACAATGTTCATCTTTTTGCAAAAAAAAAAAAAAAATCAGAATGGTACAAATCATCTGTTTGTAAGAAGTTGCAACCACGGACTAAACTTATAGTAGAGAATACGGTTCACCAGTTGCACCGACCTTAAGTACAACAAGATCCGGCAAGTTGGTCTTCCTATTTTCCTCCATACAAAAATATGAGCGTAAGCTAGTGACAGAGGCGTTCCAGTTCAGTATTTAGACAAATAACAACTAACATTTCTCACAAGAAAATAGAAAAGAAAATCCCAAAATATACACAGAACCAAGAGCCCTTGTTGACAAAAGATGCACTGAAACTTAATATACTGTCACACACACACGCGCACGCACACGATCAGCATAGAATCATCACTTATTTAAACAAACTGAAGACTTCTATGCAGTGAAGTTTTTCGTTTGCAGGCAAAAGGATATTGTGTGTCTCTCCGACAATAGTATGGACTACAGATTATAGTTGTAAACCCGAAACTTTAATATGGTTTCCCCCAAACTGAACGTAGACTAAGTACTCTTTAGTTATAGTATCATCACAGAAACTGCCAGTGGCGGAGCCAGGAATTGAGATGAGGAGGGGCGAACACATGAGGTCGATTTTTTTAAGGCACACATATTACTCTATTCAACAAAATAAAGGGTCCAGATCGATTTAGTGTCCTTAACTCATGAATACAACTAAAAACAACATAAGGACTCAGGCCCCCTCCTACATAAAGAGACCGTCGTAGTTGGACCAATCTATCCTTTGAAGCCTATCGGTGGTCTAGACCTGAGGTGCAAAGGTTTCAACTTCCAAGAGATGACATCTGGGACCTCCGGCTTAAGCATGACCGAATAAATGATGGTCCAAAGCTCAGTGAATTGTTGTAGTTGATCGAGAGGAAGCCCAACATACAAAATTCTAGCAAAAATTGCACAATTTAGTTTTCAAAAAACATGGAAATTTTTTTTAAACACGGAAAATGTATGCACGCGGATAATGGATTCAGTTACAAGTATACGCATGTGTGTTTTGAAACTTAAACATATGACCATTTACGAACTGTGGAAACATAAGTTTTTTTATTGTTTGGCAGCAAGTTACGCAAGTATATTTTGGCCCATTTGAGCTGTGGTCAGCCGTATAATTTTTTGATAGGGCCGCTCGGTCGGATGGCAGCAGTGCGAGTTACGGCCGGGTGCGTCCATGCGATGCGAATAGCTGTTCGCCCAAACTGGTCCAAATAAGGCACATCCGCTCGGCCCAGATACATGTTTGTTGCTTCTTACCCAGATACATGTAGGGCGTCAATGGCACCGCCGCCGCCGCTAGAAGCCTGGCAAGGGGATGGCTGCTCCGCCTCAGGGGAGCCGGGCGGCCGCCCCTGCTCGCCCCCATAGTGGCGCCGCCCCTGGAAACTGCACCTGCATATATCTTGTACTTGTAACAAATACTCATGTTCTTGTCTAGTAATCAGTATATTAACATTCACACACAACAACAGGTAATATTTTTAGGTCATCAAAGGATCTGATGCTAAAACTGATTTCATACTATACAGAAAATTAAGCAAAGCTTTGCCATATATTTAAGATTTATGAGGGAGATATTACAGGAAGTGCAATATTAGTTGCTCATTTAAAATCAAGTGGTAGTTAGAAGTAAACTGGTTGTATGTGGCAGAAGTGGATCCAAACTGGACTGCTCACAAACACAGAACAATGTATACCAATTTTAGAAACTTAGATGACATTCGCACACCAAAGCTTGTAAGAGAGGCAATTTGCTATACACATGGGTAGCTACACACCCTCCCCCTGGCTGACATGTGTCCTCTGGTCAACATTCGTTAGTACCCCCACCAAGCCCCTAAGCACAGCGTGCATCTTCTGTTAGTTGTAAGCTCGATACTATCTAGCTGTTTTGGCGAGCAGTTGGAGCGGAGAGTCCTTATCCACTGCTACAGTTGAGAGTCTCTCGTGAGGTCCTTTTCCCGGGCCGATCCCGGATCCTCTCCGTCGGCTGCGTTCGTCGGAGATGTGATCTGGCGACAGCATCTCTAATAAGCTCTTCTTCGGCACAGCCTGGGCGGAGTCGGCTGGTTCTCCTTCTCTTTTCTGCCATCATGGAGATGGTGAAGTTGAGAAGGATGGCTACGATTCTTGCCTCCATCCTGTGTTGATGGGATTCGAGGTTGCTCCTCTTCTGTGGAGTCTATTAGCATGGGATCTCCGACGAGCCGAATCATCTCGCCTCTGCTTATGCTGGCCGAAGGGCGGCCCTCCCAAGCCATGGCGTCTCCAACGAGGATGGCAGGAACCTACCGCAACGAGCTCGCCGGATCCGACCCAGAGGCCCTCACCGGAGAGGGAGGCCGAGCTCGAGCACCTACAACCGCCGCGACGCCGCCGCCCCCCACACAGCGCCACCGGGAACGAGCTCGCCGGATCCGACCCAGAGGCCCTCACCGGAGAGGGAGGCCGAGCTCGAGCACCTACAACCGCCGCGACGCCGCCGCCCCCCACACAGCGCCACCGGGAACGAGCTCGCCGGATCCGACCCAGAGGCTCTCACCGGAGAGGGAGGCCGAGCTCGAGCACCTACAACCGCCGCGACGCCGCCGCCCCCCACACAGCGCCACCGGGAACACTAAAAATACCCTATCTACACCGCCCAAGCGAAGGACCGGGGCCCCCAGCTCCCCCAACCGCCGCCGAAGCAGTGGCCGGAGGAGAGGAGGACCCACGGCCTTGCCGGCAGGGAGCAGGGGAGAGAGAACTGCCGGCTCCCTTTTCGCCCTCTGAGTCGCGACAGAGGAGGGGAAATTCTGGAGAAATTCTGTGCTCCAACAGTGTAGGGCCAGCATTACTGTAGGGGACGAAGGTTAACTACTGCCGCCCGAATTATTTGCGAATGGGACAAAGGGATCTACAGAAAACGTTTCGGCCGGCGGGTGATATAGTCAAAGATGCTACAGGGGATGCACGAATCTAAACTGTGATCGAACGGTAGGGGGAGGGTGTGTAGCTACCCATGGGGGTAGCAAGTCTTTTCCGAAGCTTGTAATATAAGATGTTTGTAACAAGTAACATTAGACTTGATTTATGTAGAGTATTTTACCTTCCTTCTTCAGGACTTTTTTCCTTAGGAGTTGCTCGTTACTTCTTAGCAGCAGGACCGACAAATATTATAGAAAAATTAGGAACCTGAAGAAGTAGAACATGTAAGAATATGGGGAGAATCTAATCAAAAGCGCCGCATGAAAAGTTTGAGTATGCGGCGGGGGAGATTGCACGTGTTTTTCCCTATAGGGGAGAGCATATGCATGCATGCAGAATTCGGCCACCTCATGGTGACGTCAGCATATTAATTACTAAATTCGAGAATTTGAACAGATTTTTCTTCTGAACCGTTTGTCCGATTATCGATCCGTTTATACTGTTAAATTCGTCTCGACGAGGTCTTCAAAACTAGATCCACTATTGATAGGTTTTGATGAACTTTTTTTTTCCGTACCAGCTACCAGATTATAGTACTATGGCTACCGGAGTAGCATCAAAGAGCTACCCGAATAATTATACATGGTTACTATATAACTTTTTACATGTTTTTAGATAATTAAGACACATCTACGTATCTAGTGTGATGAACTTTTGTCACATCAGTTACCAGATTAAAACACTATGGCTACCAGATTAGCATCGAACAATTACCATGATAATTATATATGGTTATCGGATAATTTTTTAAATTTTTTTAACATTGCAATGATATATACAACTTGAGAGTTAGATTTCAACTGTTTTCAAGACCTAAGAGATGGTATTATTGCAAATATACTAGTATCTTGCGGTCTTTAATTGGTGTAGAATAGTGTACAGAAACCTGGTAACCAAGTTATTTTAATCTGGTAGGTTAGTGCTAACAATCTGGTAGCTACTGGCGGGAAAAAAAAGTTGTCAAAACACGGCGACATGGGATCTAGTTTCGTAGATCTCGACATGACTAAGCCAACGGTAAAAACGGATTTTTAATCGGATTATCGGTTTGAGAGATAAACATTTTTTAATGTAATCATCAAAAGGAATATAACATGATATCATCGCCACGTCACCGCATGCATGCCTGCTGAAAACCGCCGCACAAAGCCTCCTTGGATGCGGCGCCGCTAGTTAGTCCTGTCCAAAAATATGATAAAAATGCCAGGAATCTGAAGAAGTAGAACATGTAAGAAATCATATGTATGCAACAGGCCAAATAGACCAATTTCATATTGCGAATGAGAACCGGAGCTAAGTAAGCTACAAACTAATTGGTTCAAACAACTTCAATCAAACCCATGGCAGTGAGAAAACAATATGGAGATTGTTATACTAAGGGCATGTACAATGGTCGATAAGATCGTCTTATCATTAACCTGCCACGTAGTTTAGATATGACAATAAGATATGATGTACAATGGGTTATCGTTAGCCTTATCTTTAATAATCAGATATCTCTAAAATTATGGTGAGACAAATTGTGCTAAGAGATGATCTCTTAGTTAAGAGAAGACAAACCTCTTTTTTTCGTTTCTCTCTCCTCCAACTCAGCAATCATCCTACGTGGCACTGCGATGATAAGACCATTGTACATGCCCTAACCCTAAAGAGAATGCACCCACCGCGTCACCAAATCGACCAGCTTCTCGAGCGAGATGTAGGCGTACAGGGGAAGGCGGCGAGCCAGGGTGCTTAAGAATGAGCCGTCGGCTGCTGTACTGGTCCACCGGCTCTGGGCGTCGGAATCGAGGGAGAAGAAGATCAAGGACGTGAGGCAATGGAGATGTGAGACAATAGGATAGTACAAGGAGGGCTCGTACCTTTTTGTATTGGTTGAGGAGTTAACCACCACGAGCTCCACACCACGACCTCCACGATTAGCAGTTGCCAACTTGCCATGGATGGAGCTTAGCGGCGGTTGCCAGTTGACCATGGCGGATGGGATGCGGCGCGCCTGGGGTTGGGGCAGGCGACACGGGGAGAGGAAAGGTGGCACGGGGAGGCGGCGCGCGGGTCATTGGAGGCGGTGCCGGAGCTGGGCGAGCGTCACGGTGGAGGCGGCGCGGCGGGAGGTGGATGTCGCCTGGGAATCGCAGGAAGGGAGCAGGTTCGGGATGGGGATCGATTCAGGACTATTGGGGACAAAAATATCTGGTTTCCTTCTTGATTTTTTTTAGCGTGAGCGGTTGTTTTACGTGGGGAGTGGCGGGACGGGAGACGTACCATCACGGACACCACCTCTAGCCCTTTAATACTACTATATAGTAAAGATTTTATTCGTTCATCTCTGTAATACACATTTTCCAACTCTTCACCCAGATCACATACTGCTCGTATAGTATTCTATTAATTCAGTCATCTCCATAAATTTCACACCTAGCTTCTCCAGCTCCTTTAGGCATGCACGATGGAGAGATCTAACTAGGAACATATATGCATGTCTAGTTGTCCTGATGCTTCACTATCTTCCTCTGATGTGACCGACCTCCCATCTCATAATTTCCTTTCTTCCACCACCATATATTCAAACGTCCCGGCTACATATTTCACTTTGGACATGATGCATGGCTGCATATATACACCACCTAGACATGCACCTCAGGCTGCAAGTGGGAGCGGACCGTCCACGGCGCCACTTTGCCAAGCCGCTTATTTCTGTATGCGGCCCCCGCGGCGAAGGTGCGAACAAAAAGTGGAATAGGCAGACCGGCCCGCAGTAAGCAGATGAAGAACATCAGATATAAACTCTTTGATGGGTGGGTAGACTTCAGCACCCGTGCTTACTGAAACTAGCATGTAATGGCGCCCACGACCACATGGTAGCTGCTTGTTGATAAATGGAGGATAATCCATATAGAATGTTGTACCTGTAGGGAGACTACGCGGCCGTATTAGGAAATTTGTTACCAGAAGCGGAATCACCTGCTTTCCGAGTTACCCCCGAACATTACATTGTATATGCTTTTGACGCTTTTGCTGAAGGGCTTCAGACAGATCCCCACAACCATTTCCTTCTCAGCTGCCTCTTGTACTCCCATCTCTTGAAACACCATTTTCTCTGTTGCTGCGATCCTCGTCCACACCAACTATCAATCTATCATCATTATTCGACTTGCGTCATCACATCAAGATGCTGCAAAAGGAAATTTTATCGGACCTCCATGTTGTCGTTGTTGCTATCAAGAAACCTAAGAAGGTTGTCCAAAAGGAGATTGACGAGTTTATTAATAAAGTCGCTATCCTATCACAGATCAACCATACAAGATGTAATCTTGAAATTGAAGTTCAATGTTTTAGGCCACTCTGATATGTTGCAGAAGAGAGGATTGCCATTCTCACCCAAAATGTCTCATCGCCTTCCTCTAGCGCTAAAACTCCTACTGGCTGGGCACTCTATATGACCAGGATCCGTAGAACATCGATCATCTCCTGGTTTGATAGCCGTTATCATCAGTGGCGCTAGGTGTATTCACCTAACGAGTAGCGCATATGCATGTTCAATTTACGATGCATGTGCACTCATAACACTATAATTTTAATATTCATTAGTTGGGCTCCATTGTCCTTCACATGTACAACTCATTGTCCTTCATCTGCTTGATGGCTTCACTTCCTCTAAGTTTATATGCGGCATGTTGCCATCTAGTTTGCTCATATCTTCCGCTAGCAGGAGTAGAACATAGCAAGGAAGCATATGTGTCATTCATTTAAAAGACTAGAGGAAAGACAAGAAGACATGTAGTGTATAAATAGTAAGGGCTTCATGCGGGGCTAGACGTACCGTGAGCCGCCTAGCACTTCTTATTTTATATTGACGCATTGAGCCTCATAACACCAACAACATGCGGCCTAGCGGTTGAGTTTCTTTCCCCACACCCTTGAAATTTTCAGGGCCTAGTTAGCATGCTATAGTTGTAGGACGAGTAAGCAGGCGTGCATAGATCCTTAGCACGAGTTAATGTTTCATCCATTTTGGATGTTCTTGGAATGAGCGACACCAGGAATGTGAGCTGAACCAAAGAGATCAGATGCCCAACATGGTTGTATCCATCTGTATGCAAAAGTCCACGACTTGATAACAGACAAGAAGACATGCATGATAGGCAATTCAGCACGGAAAAGGTGCTCTGACAGGCTAGTGGTAACTCAAAATTGTTAAGTAAATACTCCCTCCGTATTTGAACCTTACACTAAAACATGTCTAGATACGGATGGAAAGAGAAATGCTAAAAAGGCTTACATTATGGAACGGAGATAGTAATTACCGGCCAGGAAAGACACTGGTCAACGAGATGGAACTAGTTCGCGACCCTTGTGTTCCCTTCTGGAATTATGAACATGCCACACTTTAATCTCTCTATCTATCTCTCTCTCTCTCTCTATCTATCTCTTTCTGTCTCTCTCTGTCTCTGAAAATCTAACTCTTCTTAGACTTCTCTAACGTAGTTGACGCGATGGTGCTGGTGTTCTATGGTTTGAAAATGCACCCTTACGATGCGGTTGACGAAACGAGCTCACCAGCTCAGGTGGCATTGCCACCGAAAGTGGGAAACTTTAGTAGCAAGGTCATAGTACGCTATCAATCTTACACTAGGAAACAGAGTTCAGAACATAGTACGCGAAAAAATGCACAAGGCCACCGCTCTTGCTCTCTTGAAGATGCAAGATCGGTTTGTGGAAAAGAGGATTATGTGCAGAAGTATTAACCAGAACCTAAAACCTGATACTGTGTACAATTTCTAGCATCCATACAAATCTCACATTTATACAACCCCCTCAATTTTGGTTGCCAGATAATCCTTACTGGACACAGCTTCTTTAAAGATGAGGCACAACAAAACTACACTCTTGAAATAAAAAGATTCCACGCTTATAAACTAAAGTGCAATGTAATAAGCGAATATATTGTTGCCATGACACCAAAAAGATTGTATTCATAGCAACTTAATATTTCCCCCAGCCTACATCCATAAGAACCACTCTAAATTTAGGATCAGGCCAACCTTTTTGAACAGGTTCAGCAATATAAAAGTTTGTGCTTCACAGTACTACAAATGTTGAACAGATTTAGGTACACCTCACAGTGAGGTTGGTTAAGAACACATAATTTTTACATTTCCAGAAAACCTGATATCTGAACGTTCAGTTTGCAACAAGATGCAGATACATCTATGGACCACATGTTCCCCTCAGAGGGTTGCAAGTCACCTGCTTACGGGGTCACCCCAAACAAAGGATTGACTATGCCTTTGACGCTTTTGCAGATAGGGGCGGGGGGGGGGGGGGGGGGGGGCTTCCGGCACTGCTCACAGCCATTTTCTTCTCCATTACCTCTAGCACTCTCATCTCTTGCAACACCATTTTTGCTACAAGCGATAGTAAAACAACGATGAAATTAAGCAAGATCAAACCAACGGGGGACACGAGATTTTAACGTGGAAAACCCTTCCAACAAGGAAGAGAAAAACCACGGGCGCCAGCCAGCAATACTTCACTATTTCGGGGTGAGGTTACAAACGCGCCGGGATTTACAATGTGTGGCTTATCTCCGGCGGCGGCTTACAAGACGTATTTATAGTGGTCCTGACCTAAACTAGGTCGGCAACAATCGGTGTCCTGGTCGGCTACAACTCGTACCGTACCGCGGGGGCAGCGCCCCCGCCCCTGCTTTGCTTCGGCCCAAGCCTACCGGCGATGGGCCTCGCTTCGCTCCGTCGTTAGCCTTCTCACTTATAGAAACGGATTTGGATCACCATAAAATAACACTCCACCTTGAGCCAAATTCCATCTTGTAGCATCAACAATCCTTCACCCTGAAACATCAAAGAAAACACTTTCGGCGCCAACTAGTCCATTGGGCTAAACAGTTATACCAACTAAGCTCGAGCAAAGCTCAAACTTAGCAATAGGAACTGGCTTTGTCATCATATCAGCAGGATTATCATGAGTACTGATCTTGCATACCTTCAGCTTACCTTGTGCAACAACATCACGCACATAATGGTATTTGACATCAATGTGCTTTGTTCTCTCATGGAACATCTGATCCTTAGTAAGGTAAATGGCACTTTGACTGTCACAGAACAGGTTAATACAAGTATCATCTCCACAAAGCTCACCAAACAAACCTTTCAAGCAAACAGAATCTTTGCATGCTTCAGCAATAGCCATGTACTCAGCCTCAGTAGTAGATTGTGCAACAACACCCTACAAGGTAGCCTTCCAGCTAACAGCACATCCACTAACAGTAAATACATAACCTGTGAGGGACCTCTTCTTATCCAAATCGGCAGCAAAATCTGAATCCACATAGCCTGCGAGTCCCTCACCAGTCTCCAAACTTCAAGCAAGCGTTGGATGTGCCGCGAAGGTACCTGAAAATCCACTGAACAGCTTTCCAATGTTGTTTACCAAGATTAGCCATGTATCGACTGACCAGGCTCATAGCATAAGACAAATCAGGCCGAGAACACACCATGGCATACATTAAGGAACCAACAGCACTAGAATATGGAACTCGAGACATGTACTCAATTTCTTTATCAGAACTAGGACATTGCAATGCTGACAACTTAAAATGAGGAGCAATAGGCGTACTAACAGACTTTGCATCATGCATGTTAAAGCGATGAAGAACTTTCTTAATATAATTCTCCTGACTAAGAAATAGCAATCTAGATTTTCTGTCTCTTGAAATTTCCATACCTAGAATTTTCTTAGCAGGACCAAGATCCTTCATCTCAAACTCACTACTCAACTGTTTCTTCAACGTAGTGATTTCCTTCATGCTCTTGGCAGCAATTAACATATCATCAACATATAGCAGTAAGTATATAGGCGATTCATCAACAAATTTAATGTACACACAGCTATCATATTCAGACCTCTTAAAGCCATGTGACATCATAAAAGAATCAAACCTTTTATACCACTGTCGAGGAGATTGTTTCAAACCGTAAAGGGACTTCTTTAGCTTGCACACGAAATCCTCGTTACCAGGCACTATGAACCCTTCTGGTTGGTCCATGTATATTTCCTCCTCAAGTTCTCCATGCAAAAATGCAGTCTTCACATCTAACTGCTCAAGCTCAAGATCATGCATAGCAACAATAATGAAGAATGTACGAATAGAACTATGCTTGACAACCGGGGAGAACACATCATTATAATCCACACCGGGAATTTGGCTGAAACCTTTAGCTACTAACCTTGCCTTAAATCTTGGAGGCTCATTAGGAGACAAACCTTCCTTTCTCTTGAAGATCCACTTACAGCGGACGGCCTTCTTTTGTTTAGGCAAGCGCACAACATCCCATGTGCCATTCTTCTCAAGTGATTGCATCTCCACGTGCATTGCACCAATCCACTTGTCACGATCAACCGAAGCAATAGCTTCAGTGTATGTAGCTGGTTCAGCCTCATGCTCCACCTGTTCAGCACAACTTAGAGCAAAATAAACAACATCACATTCTTCAATTAATCGGTTAGGGGGAACAATATTTCTCCTTGGCCGATCAGCAGAAATGGACGGTTGCTGCAAAATAGGAGGTGAGGTTTGCACAATCTCCTCATCAACAGTTTCTGTTACCTCCTCATCTAGGTGCTCCATCTGCTCCACCTGCAAACGAACCTGTGGTTCGTCCTTATCAGAAGAATCTGGCACAACATCAGTAGTCAGACTGTCCTGATACATAACAGATTCATTAAACACAACACTCCGGCTGAAGAAAGTCTTTTTAGTTTCCGGATTCCACAACTTATATCCTTTCACTCCGGAACCATAACCAAGAAATAAGCACTTAACAGCTCTAGGCTCTAACTTTCCATTATCAACATGAGCATAGGCAGTGCAACCAAAAACTTTCAATTGTGAATAATTAGCCGGCTCACCAGACCATACCTCAATAGGAGTTTTCTTGTCAAGGGGAATGGACGGTGACCTGTTGATCAAGTAGCAGGCGGTGTTGGTAGCCTCAGCCCAAAAACGCCTGTTCATGCGGGCGTTGGACAACATGCAGCGAGCTTTGGAGATGATAGTCCTGTTCATCTGCTCCGCTACACCATTCTGCTGAGGTGTGTACGGGATGGTGTGATGCCTGACAATGCCTTCCTGCCTGCAATAATCATCAAATTCATACGAACAAAATTTGCCACCATTGTCAGTACGAAGCAACTTCACCTTCCTCTCAGTTTGCCTTTCAATCATAACTTTCCACTCTTTAAAAGCAGCAAAAGTATCATCTTTATTTTTCATAAAATAAGGCCAAACTCTTCTAGAGTAATCATCAATAATAGTAAGCATATAACGAGCACCACCATAAGAGGGCTTACGTGAAGGTCCCCACAAATCAGCATGTACATAATCTAATGTACCTTTAGTGGTATGAACGGAAGCATTGAACTTAACTCTCTTATGCTTACCAAACACGCAGTGTTCACAGAACGGCAACTTACTCATATTGCAGTCCTTCAGCAGTTCTCTCTTGACCAATTCTGCCATACCAAGTTCACTCATATGTCCAAGTCGCTTGTGCTAAAGGTTAGTTGTACTTGGATCATCATTAGTAATAACAGTAGCAATACCAGACAAAGTGCTACCTTTAAGAATATATAACTTGGCAGAATTCATATCACCAACCATAACAATAAGAGAACCTTTCGATACCTTTAGGCGTTTATTCCCTCCGGCATACTTGTACCCGTCACAGTCAAGGGTACTCAACGAGATCAAGTTTCTTGCCATAAATGGTATGTGTTTCACTCCCGTCAGCGTGCGTGTCATCCCATCATGGGTCTTGATCTGAACTGATCCAACGCCAACAATATGACATTTGTTGTCGTTCCCCACACGCACGAAATCTCCAGTCTGCACAATCTCATAAGAACTGAACCAATCTTTGTTACAGCAAATATGAAACGAACAAGCAGTATCAAGAATGCACTCACCATCAGAACTATTATCACCAGCAACAACAGCAACCTTACCATTACCATTACCGTCAGATTTATTCTTCGGTTGGTAAGTACCGTTCCTTTTCTCCTTGTTCTGCACCTTCCAGCAATTATCAATGGTGTGATTGGTTTTCTTACAATACCTGCAGAACTTGTCTCGTCCTTTGGACTTTGAACGGCCTCTGCTCTTATCTCTGTTGTTGTTGTTGTTGTTGTTGTTGTTGTTGTTGTTGTTGTTGTTGTTGTTGTTAACTTGTCTCGTCCTTTGTACTTTGAACGGCCTCTGCTCTTATCTCTGTTGTTGTTGTTGTTGTTGTTGTTGTTGTTGTTCTTACAATACCTGCAGAACTTGTCTCGTCCTTTGGACTTTGAACGGCCTCTGCTCTTATCTCTGTTGTTGTTGTTGTTGTTGTTGTTGTTGTTGTTGTTGTTAACTTGTCTCGTCCTTTGGACTTTGAACGGCCTCTGCTCTTATCTCTGTTGTTGTTGTTGTTGTTGTTGTTGTTGTTGTTGTTGTTGTTGTTGTTGTTGTTGTTGTTGTTGTTGTTGTTGTTGTTGTTGTTGTTGTTGTTGTTGTTGTTGTTGTTGTTGTTGTTGTTGTTGTTGTTGTTGTTGTTGTTGTTGTTGTTGTTGTTGTTGTTGTTGTTGTTGTTGTTGTTGTTGTTGTTGTTGTTGTTGTTGTTGTTGTTGTTGTTGTTGTTGTTGTTGTTGTTGTTGTTGTTGTTGTTGTTGTTGTTGTTGTTGTTGTTGTTGTTGTTGTTGTTGTTGTTGTTGTTGTTGTTGTTGTTGTTGTTGTTGTTGTTGTTGTTGTTGTTGTTGTTGTTGTTGTTATCTCGCTGCTCAGGCCTGCCTCGAACCTGCAATGCATCGCCCTTGGAGGGCGATGCGTCAGTCTGCACCATACCTTTCATCTTTTCCCTGGTCTGCAGGGCCTCACATACTTCCGCGAGGGTTAGATCATCGCGGCTCAACAATATGGTATCTCGCAGATTTGTAAAAGAACTAGGCAGCGAACATAACAACAGAAGAGCTAAATCTTCATCATCATACTTTACCTCCATCGACACTAGGTCGGCCACGATCTCCTTGAAGATCGACAAGTGGTTCATCACAGAACCACCTTCCTGCATCTTGTGCGAGAACTGTTAGACAACTTGACACAATACACATATTGTGTAACGTGCTCTATTCATCCAGGAGCTCCAGAAGGTTCTCTAGAGATAGGATAGAGATAGAGTTTGTTTAAACCTTGTAGCACAAGATGTAATCACCGACGGACCCATATGAGGATCACGTCGGCCCCCCTTTTTCTCTCACGTACGTTGTAACAGTCTCGTGTATATCCTCGAGGCTTTGCCTCCTATTTAACGTGAAGCCGATGGGAGCTCCAACCATCGTTAAACCCAACACGTGAGAATTCACATGGTATCAGAGCCACTTCTTCCCAAACACATCTAGTCCAAATTCATGTGCCTCGCCCCTCCCACCGTCGCCATGGTGAATCCCTTCGCCGGCATCAGCGTGAGTGAGAAGTTGACGAGGAAGAACTACCTCCTTTGGCAGTCCCTTGTGCTGCCTCCCATCCGTGGCGCCCGGAGGATGAATTTCCTCGATGAGAAGGCCGAGCCACCATCGGAGTCCATCGCTGTCGAGAAAGACGGCAAGACCATCAAGGAGGAAAACCCTGCGTATCATACGTGGGTGGAGGCGGACCAGCAGGTACTGTCTTTTATTTTGAGCACTCTGTCGCCTGACGTTGCTGTTGCTACTATTGGCATGGAGACGGCGGCTGAAGTGTGGGCAGCGATCAAAACCATGTTCGCTGCTCAATCAAAAACGCGGGTGTCAAACCTGCGCGTTGCCCTCGCCAAGACGAAGAAGGAGGGTGACATGACGACGACGCAATACTTCACCAAGATGAAGGGCTTCGCCGATGAGCTTGCAGCAGCGGGCCGGACGATCGACGAGGATGAACTCGTTGAGTATCTCCTCGCCGGTCTTGATGACACCTAAAATCCCCTCTTCACCGCCATCGGGGTAAACGGTGCGGAAGATCTCACCGTGGGCGAGCTGTACGCCCAAGTCTGCGCCTACGACAGCCGCATCACCCTCCTCAATGACGACTTCGGTGGAGGCTCCTCCGCCAACGTCGCCTCTCGTGGACGCGGCAACGGCCGCGGTGGGCGCGGCAACCGTGGTGGACGACGCGGCGGCGGCCGTGGCCATGGCCGTGGTGGACGCGGCAATGGCGGTGGACGCCGTGGCAGTGGACGCGGCAACAAGAACCGCGACGACATCGTCTGTCAGATATGCGGCAAGGCCGGCCATGAGGCATGGCGCTGCTGGCATCGCTACTCCGATGACGAAGAAGAAGAGGAGGAGGAGAAGGGCGCCCATGCAGCGTCCTATGGCGTGGACACCAACTGGTGCTACGACACCGGTGCCACTGACCACATCACCGGTGAGCTCAACAAGCTCACCATGAAGGAGAAATATCAAGGCCGCGAGCAAGTCCACACGGCCAATGGCCAAGGTATGAGCATTAGTCATGTTGGTCATGCAGTTGTTAATTCTCCCTCAAAAGATTTGCATCTCAAAAATATTCTTCATATTCCACAAGCCACCAAAAGTCTGATTTCTGTTCATAAATTTACCAAAGATAACAATGCATACATTGAATTTCACCCTTGGTATTTTTATGTCAAGGATCGAGCCACGACGAAGGTACTTCTCAAAGGTAGATGCTCCAAAGGCCTCTACCCCATGATTTCTTCTTCATCATCATCCAAGAATAAACGAGCTTTTAGTGCCATCAAGCCTTCAGCTTCGAAATGGCATAGCCGCCTAGGACATCCTTCGTCTCGTATTGTTCAGTAAACATCAGCTTCCTTGCTCAAATAAATCTAGTAGTGAGTCGATTTGTGATTCTTGTCAAAGAGCTAAAAGTCATCAATTGCCTTATGTAAGATCTACTAGTGTCTCCACTGCCCCTTTGCAACTTGTATTCAGTGATGTTTGGGGCCCTGCGCCATCCTCTGTAGGGAGAAAATCCTACTATGTAAGCTTCATTGATGATTTTAGCAAGTTTGTGTGGATCTATCTTCTCAAGAAAAAGTCTGATGTTTTTCAAGTCTTTCATGACTTCCAAAATCTTGTTGAACGCCAATTTGATAAAAAGATCCTTGCCATCCAATCCGATTGGGGTGGAGAATATGAGAAATTAAATTCCTTTTTTCAAAAAATCGGCATTGAACACCATGTATCTTGCCCTCATGCACACCAACAAAATGGATCAGCTGAACGCAAACACCGACACATTGTAGAAGTCGGTCTTGCTCTTCTTGCCAATGCATCTATGCCTTTAAAATTTTGGGATGAAGCATTCTTAACCGCCACCTATCTTATCAATATACTTCCTTCGAAAGTCATTGATCATGATACTCCTATGGAACGCCTTTTTCACAAAACTCCAGATTATGCATCTCTTCGTGTTTTTGGTTGTGCTTGCTGGCCCAACCTTCGACCATACAACAAACGAAAACTTGCTTTTCGCTCAAAACGATGTGTTTTTCTTGGCTATAGTCATATGCATAAAGGAGTCAAATGCCTTGATGTCAAATATGTTAGAGTCTACATCTCCCCTGATGTTGTCTTTGATGAGACGGTGTTCCCCTTTGCTGAACTTCATCCCAATGCAGGCTCATTGCTACGGCAAGAAATTCTACTCCTTCCTGAATCACTTCAAAATCCATCGGTGTCATCTCATGAGGGGGAAAACAATTGTACTGATCTAACACCTAATGCCTCTGTAAATCCTAGTATTTCTAGTGCCTCTCAGGTACAGCAAGAAGCAGGAGAAAATTCGGAGCAAAACGGTGCTGAAACGGACGCAAACGGAGCAGAAACATGTGCTACATCGCATGTGTACGTGCCAGGCGCAGAAAACGGTGTGGATCAACCTGGGATCACGCGAACCTCGGACGCCAGCAGGTCGGAATCGGGATCGTCACCGAATCCGTCCCGATCCCAGGAGTCAACCGCGGCGCCACACGCCTCTTCACGCGCTCGAATGGGTGATCAACCACCGAGTGCCATGCGGGGCGGGTCGCTATCGCCAGCTCACCCGTGGGTCCCGCAAGGCACGTCTTCCACGGAAGAAAACGCGTCGCAGCTGGACTCCTCCGCAGAATCGGTTCCGCGCCAGGACAGTGCAAGGACGCGTGCGGGAGGATCTTCTGCGCCAATATCTCCTGCAGCGCAACCTGCAACGCAAGTTCACAGGACAAGATCAAAAACGGGTAACTCAAAACCAAAAGTTTATACGGACGGTACAGTTCGATATGGTTTATCCTGCACTGTAGATGAACCTGAAAATCTTGAAAAGGCATTAGCAAATTCAAATTGGAAAATGCTATGGATAGTGAGTATAGGGCCTTAATGGAAAATAAAACATGGCACCTAGTACCACATAAAAAAGGTAGTAATCTCATAGATTGCAAATGGGTCTATAAAA
Source organism: Puccinellia tenuiflora (assembly GCA_012064385.1). Taxonomy (NCBI): domain Eukaryota; kingdom Viridiplantae; phylum Streptophyta; class Magnoliopsida; order Poales; family Poaceae; genus Puccinellia; species Puccinellia tenuiflora. Next base: position 337,894 of record QRDG01001158.1, read on the forward strand.
TTAAAAGAAAGGCTGATGGAACTATTGATAGATATAAGGCTAGATTAGTAGCAAAAGGCTTTAAGCAAAGATATGGTATAGATTATGAAGATACCTTTAGTCCTGTTGTAAAAGCTGCTACTATCAGACTTGTTTTAGCTATTTCAGTTTCAAAAGGATGGAGCCTAAGGCAACTAGATGTGAAGAATGCGTTTCTTCATGGCGTTCTGGAAGAAGAGGTCTATATGAAGCAGCCACCTAGATATGAGGATCCACGTGCACCCTCATTTGTGTGCAAACTGGACAAATCATTGTATGGGCTCAAGCAAGCTCCAAGGGCATGGTTCTCCAAACTAAGTTCAAAATTACAAGAACTTGGTTTTCTGGCATCCAAGGCAGACACATCACTATTCATATACAACAAGTCAGGTATCACAATTTATGTGCTAGTGTATGTTGATGACATCATTGTCACTAGTTCCTCCAACAAGGCTATTACAGCACTTCTCCATGATCTTAATTCATCATTTGCATTAAAAGATCTTGGTGACTTGCATTACTTCTTGGGCATTGAGGTTAAACAGTCTAATTATGGTATTGTGTTAACTCAAGAGAAGTATGCTTTAGACTTGCTTGACAGGGTTGGGATGAAGAAATGTAAAACATTCTCAACACCATTGTCAGCCTCAGAAAAACTTTCAGTCACAGGAGGAGAACTTCTAGGACCTGAAGATAGTACAAGGTACAGAAGTATTGTTGGAGCACTACAGTACCTGACTCTTACACGGCCAGATATTGCTTTCTCGGTCAACAAGGTATGCCAGTTTCTTCATGCACCCACTACTGTACACTGGACAGCTGTAAAAAGAATTTTGAGGTATGTCAGTGGTACAACAAGCACTGGATTAACCTTCAGAAAATCACCCTCTACTTTGATAAGTGCCTTCTCAGATGCTGATTGGGCAGGATGTGTAGATGACAGGAGATCTACAGGAGGCTTTGCAGTATTATTTGGCCCTAATCTGATCTCTTGGAGTGCCAGGAAACAAGCAACAGTGTCCAGGTCAAGCACAGAGGCTGAATATAAATCTCTAGCTAATGCTACTGCTGAAGTTATTTGGATGGAGTCTCTTTTGAGAGAACTTGGCATTCGCATAAAACAGATTCCTTGTTTGTGGTGTGATAACATGGGAGCAACTTATCTTTCAGCTAATCCCATTTTTCATGCCAGGACAAAACACATAGAAATAGACTTTCATTTTGTAAGAGAAAGAGTAGCAAACAAGCAATTGGAGTTCAGATTTATTTCCTCAAAGGACCAGGTGGCAGATGGCTTCACAAAGGCGTTACCAGCGCGAGAATTTGAAGAATTCAAGAACAATCTCAACCTTAAGAAGGCTGTGATTGAGGAGGGGTGTTAGACAACTTGACACAATACACATATTGTGTAACGTGCTCTATTCATCCAGGAGCTCTAGAAGGTTCTCTAGAGATAGGATAGAGATAGAGTTTGTTTAAACCTTGTAGCACAAGATGTAATCACCGACGGACCCATATGAGGATCACGTCGGCCCCCTTTCTCCTCTTACGTACGTTGTAACAGTCTCGTGTATATCCTCGAGGCTTTGCCTCCTATTTAACGTGAAGCCGATGGGAGCTCCAACCATCGTTAAACCCAACACGTGAGAATTCACAAGAACAACTTCATCTTCACGTGCATCTTGCTGGTTAGATCCTTGGACATGCAGATCGACTCCAGCTTAAGCCATAACGCTGCCGCAGATTTCTCCTGCAGCACCTCTTGCAAGATATCATTAGATAGATGAAGTTGAATTAATGACAAAGCCTTACGATCCTTGCGCTTTTCTTCAGGAGTCCACTCCTTCGTGTCCTTCTTTCCGAACGCATCCAGCGCCTCATCAAGATCCGAAACCTGCGATAGGATCGCACGCATCTTGACTTGCCACAGAGAAAACCTCGTCTTGTAGTCCAGCAATGGTAGATCAAACTTTATCGATGCCATCGCAAAACCCTAATCTGTAACCAAGGCTCTGATACCACTTGCTACAAGCGATAGTAAAACAACGATGAAATTAAGCAAGATCAAACCAACGGGGGACACGAGATTTTAATGTGGAAAACCCTTCCAACAAGGAAGAGAAAAACCACGGGCGTCAGCCAGCAATACTTCACTATTTCGGGGTGAGGTTACAAACGCGCCGGGATTTACAATGTGTGGCTTATCTCCGGCGGCGGCTTACAAGACGTATTTATAGTGGTCCTGACCTAAACTAGGTCGGCAACAATCGGTGTCCTGGTCGGCTACAACTCGTACCGTACCGCGGGGGCAGCGCCCCCGCCCCCGCTTCGCTTCGGCCCAAGCCTACCAGCAACGGGCCTCGCTTCGCTCCGTCGTTAACCTTCTCACTTATAGAAACGGATTTAGATCACCATAAAATAACAATTTTCTCTACTGTTGCGATCCAACACCACCACTGATACCCGGATCATCAGCGACTTGCGCTTCAGCAGCGAGTAACGCATAAGCCTGTTCCATATCCAGAAGGGTCATGTAACCACGAAAAGTAGTTTCCCCGTGGGTGACTCCTGCCTCCTTCAGCTTCTCAACTTTGGTCTGGCCATACTTGAGCAGAGACTGACGGTTCCCCTCCTGGCTGCAGAAATCAAAGAGGTAGCGCTGTTGTATTTCTGGTCCAAACCTCTCTACAATTAATGTCTGAGGCCCCCCGGTTCATATACTTTGACTCCTTCTGACAGTAGGCAAGATAAGTGCTCCACGAAGCTCATGGGTATACTCAGAGGGGCATAGGAGGCAGACACTGGATAACCCACCTTGTCAGCTTAGTTACTCTTATTATGGACAGCCTAAGTGTCTCTTCACACATCGACACATACTACTTGTATCATATTTTATTCCATCTATGTAGTACACCTTTTCAATTCTTCACCCACCAAAACATACTGCATGCACGAGGGAGACCTCTAACTAGGAGCATATATGCATGTCTCATTGCCCCGATGCTTCACTATATTCATCTGACGTGACTACCGACCTCTCATCTCATAATTCCCTTTCTTCCATCGCAATATATTCAAACGTCTCAGCTACATATTTCACTATTGGACATGCATGATGCATGGCTGCATATACACCACCTAGACATACACGTGTTTTGGAATGAGAATCATCGGGACAACTAAACCAACATCGAGTTCCCGTGCGACGGGCCGGGGCATGATCGTGACTGTTGTATGTCAAGCTATTCTATTGCCCACTTCGTCCATGCGTTTTATACAACAAGAAGCAGACAAAGAACATCAGGTACACACGTATGGAGATCATTGACAGGTGGGCTGACTTCAGTACTCTCTCGAACTGAAACTAGCATGTAATCGCGCCCCCGTCCGCATGGCAGCTGTAAGGCCTGTAAGGCGAGTGCGCACCCGTACTAGGAAATTTGTTACTCCAAACAATTGTACTCTGACATGGTGAAACCGTTTAACACAGTGAGATGGCATAATATTAGTACTGCTAACCCTGTTACAAGGTTCGTAGGAAAACTAGACACGAACGAAATAGATGGAACGGCTGATAATGATAGGACGGGACTAAAAGAAAAAAATACTGCCACGTCTTACTGTAATGGAAAAAAAAGACGGGATCATCTTTAACAACCACCATATTACATGTACATTTGTTTTAGGATGGGGATACACAGTGCGCGCGCACGATTCTTGCTAACCGGTGCCCTTTCCATTTATAGAAACTTTTGGTCCCTACCCAATTCCGTGCGCAATTCGTTGCTTAAAAAGGAAAACGTTCGATCCCCCGCCGCGCACGTGACGACAACCACCCCCGCGCGCTGGCCCAACAACTCCAGTAGCCAACCCTACCTGATACTTCTTCTTCCTCCAGCAGCGCCGCCGTGGTGGGTTCTCCATGGATGATGTTCATGGAAGCTTGATCTGACGACCCTCAAGACAATAAAATCTGCAGATCATAGGTATACACCTCCCAGCAAAACTCCCCTCTCCCGTGCAAAATCTGCAAAATTTTGCATGTAATTTCCCCATGCTCCTCTCCCAGATCTACTTCCTATGAAGAAACATCTCTGAATAAACTGTTCTGCTTGTAACTTCAGATCGCATCATATGTGAAGAATTAATATACTTGTACCTGGCGATGTACTTAATTGGGAGAAAAAACATATTTTGTAGGGAAAGTTCTGAAACATAGACATTGCAGCCAAGAGTACGTTCAAAATATATGATCCAGTACACGAACAAGTAGTGTTAACTACAACAGAAGATGCTGCAGGGCATAGAAAACACTAGTAAAACGTACATCAACTAGGAGTATTAACTACATCAAAAAAGAGGAGTAGCATTGTACTGCATCCCATCACACCCCATCTGACTTGCTGTCAACTGTAACTTGACTTGCTGACTTGGAATATACATAAATTTCGGCTGTCGACTAGGGATCTAGTTACATCTTGGAGAACAGCTCACAAAAACGCCAGACTCAGCCTTGCATCATGTGTTTCTTTACCTGGTATACAAGGAAAAAAATGTAACAAAATCAGTTGAGGAAGTAATAAACACATTAACTTTGTTTGCAGATGTACACAAAAGATTAGAGTTAGTAATTAAAGGGTAGATTGGTAGATATACATGCTATGTACATATTTTACTTGGAGCATGAAAATTTGAATGATCTGTATTTTGATGTGCATACAGGTATGGACAGACACCAGCCAGTTGTCGGACATGACCTGAATGAACCTGTTGGTGAATTTGAAGATGTAGTTATGCTAGATATACCTACTGGGCAGGATGTTTCTTTCCATGAGAATGTGGATGTTGTTGGGTCTAGTGGTGTGCATGCAAGCAACAATAGTGCCCGATCCCGATCTACTGATGCTGTTGGGACTGGGGAAACGCTGTCATCAGAAGATTCGCAGCCGGACAGTGATGATGAGGTGCAGTCGACTCCGAGTAGCCAGAATGTACCCCAGACACCATATGCTACGATGTCATTTTGTTCATGGGAGGAGGCCAGGTTACATTACAACAAGTATGCAAAACATGTTGGTTTCTCTATCAAAACTAGCACTTCCAGAAATTCTACCGTATACAACCAGAAGGACAAATACCTCTTTGTGTGTAACAAAAGTGGCAAAACTGAAGATGTGCACCGGCAAGAAGTACCTCCTGTGTGGCAAATAATCCGCAGCTTCACTCGGAAAACTGATTGCAGAGCTAGGCTAAGGGTCAAACGAATTGGAGCTAGATGGACTGTAACAATGTTCATAGAGGAGCACAACCATCCACTTGTTAGAAAATGGTCGCTGAAAAGGTACTTGAGATCACACAGGAGGATACTAGAGAAGAGAGTGGTTGTACATCCAGTGCATCTGGCTCTGGTTCTTGTTGTATATTTTTGTCAGCTCCACTGTGTCTCAAGTGCAGCTTCTGCCTCAATCTTCTTAGTTTTGATTGACCGAACTTGGCAACACTTTTTGGAGTGCGCGATGGTTTCTGAAACACAGACATATAACAGCATTGAGGAGTTACGTTATATCACAAGACAAACTGAAAAAAGAGAGGATGAAACATGTCTGGACAGAAAATGCATGCACTTAGTTCTTCATACCTTATATGACAGTGGTATCATGGTCAGCATCCAATTAGACCTTGCGTGTAGATGTAAGAAGATAACTTGTTACTCCAGTGAAACTGTAAGAGATACGAGAAGTACAAGTTACATAGACGTCTATGTACTTCTTGCCGGTCATGACAGAACGTATATTTACACAGCATATTACAGCTCATTGACACGGCGTAGAAGGTGCTATAATGACATCGAACGTAGCAACGCAAAGAGGACGAATTTTATATGTTCATAAAAATACATCCGTTGGTGGCATTTGATACACCTCCATGTTCCCTTATACGGAGTATATGCTACTGAAGTGCTAAATAACACACACAACCACACACGCACACACACACACCAAAAAATACATCTCTGCAGTTCAATAAACCACATGAAAAAGGTCCTATCGCTGCATGCTAAGAGAGATGTATTTTAACATGAAAAAAGTACAAGGACCTAAACAGAGGCTTTATACGGTCTGCATGCTAAATAAGTACATAATACACACAAACAATTACATCCATGGATTATACGGTCTGCATGCTAAATAAGTACATAATGCCCACCACTATTATGTAAGTTCTAATCCAAATATGACCACCTTATATGTGACTATTAATACATCCCCAGATTATACAGATGTGACAAACAAATGTATAAAACCTGGGGCGTAAAACCTGGAACTTGCTTGGAACAAGATCTAGGCATCCTTTTACAAGTGAAACCTGGAATTTTGCTTGATAGGTGAAAAAGATCCAAAACGTTTGCACTTGTGGTAGCTCCGGAAACCTGAGATTTGCAATACTACAAGAAAAAAAGGACTATATTTGCATCGGACCTAGATGATTTTTCTGATGCGCGAGGTCTATGCGGTTGAAGAAAAAACCATGTTAGAATAAAAATTACATTCAATGCTGGCCTTAAACTTTCCATGGGTGTAAATTTACAAGTATATTTGAACTAAAATTACATGTTGATGTGTTGGTTTTATGTGAACAAAAAAGTGTCCTGGTTATAAGAATTACATCCAATGCTTGTGTTAAATGAGCATATTCCAACAACTTTACCCTGATTAGCAATAAAGAGAGAAATACTCAATCACAATAGAATCAAGCTACAAATCATATCCGGGGAAAAAGGAGCATACATGCACACACTTGAAGCTCACATCTTCTGCATTAGCAGTAAAACTACATCCACAACAAGCATCAGCTACATTTGTGGTAATACAAAAATGACATGGAACACATGCTTAGCTATATCTTTGATAGCATTGAAACTATCTAAAACATACTAAGCTACATCTTTAAGAATAGTAAGCTCCAACCAACACACGCTTAAGCCAAGGTTTTTGAGTCGCCGAGTCAAGTTGAGCAGCAAGCCCACCGGCTCAGCGATAATGTTACATCCAAGATAACTCGAAAAATACTAGAGTTACATCCTTCAATAAAATCAAAATTAAATCCAGCTGCAAATTGCAAAAAAAATTACATCCTCAATGTGCACTTCCACAGGCACTAGTGTTTCAGGATGTAAGAAAATTGTGTATGATGTAATAAAAATATAACACTAATTACACGGCGATAACACTTGTTACATCCCGCCACATCCCAACTGAAATGAACTCACAAAGCACTAAATCGGAACCAGCCGTGATGTACTGACCAAAAAATGCAGAATCTACTTCAAACAAAATGGGAATGGGTAGTTGACAACGAGACATAAGCTGTAAGAAACACTATTTCTCTGCACCCAAAATTACATCACTATGAACAAAATAGGCAGAGGTGGAGGTCTTCTTGCGGTACCTGGCCGGGAGAGCAGCTGGGTAGCAGACAACCACGAAAGGAGCATCCGGCAGCAGTATGGATAGGAGACACGGCGGGATGGCGCTCCGCAGCGGAGGCACGCGGGGTTGAGCGCGGTGGGCCGGTGGCTTGATGCCGGATCTCAGTGTCTGTTTGGACAAATGCGGTATGCAGGACGGCGGAGCCCGAGATTGAGCTCCATATCTTCCTCCTACCCACCGTAGTTCTCCACCACTGCCTCCCGATCTTCCTCCTTCGACCTTAGGATGCTCTGGTGGGGGGTGTCTCGGCGTGCAGTCGGGAGGTTCTCGGGAAGGTAAGGAGGGCGAGGCGCCGGCGCTCGAGGAGCTGGCGGTGGTGGCCCGAGGAGGTGGCAGCGAGCTCGGCTTGGGTGACGCACGCCTGCGTGTGGGAAGGAGGCGGCGTAGGAGGTCGCCGGTGTCGGCCCGGTGGCAGGCCGGCGCGAGGGGTGCGTGGGGATGGGGACGGCTGGACGAGAGGATAACGAGGAACGCGAGTTCGTGGGACTTTGTCCGTTGCGCCGCTTCGCCGCGGAAAGATGGACCGCACGATGGTGATCGAACGGATGCGAGCCCGGAGCACTTTTTAAGACCAGATGGTGCTCGGGCAGGAAATAGATTTTGCGTTTGTTTTATACAAAATTGCATCCTGACATCTCTATACCATTTAAGGACAAGAGATTCAAATTGCATCCTGACATCTCTATACCAATATTCCTTATGTGAATAGTATTATCTTCCCAAAATCACAATTATCGAATTTAGAATCTCAGCCATCAAGCTGATTTTATAAAAGGTGGGTTGAAAATTAGGAAAAAATATTAATAAGTGGGAGAACTGACTCTTACATAGGAGTACCTATTACTAATAACTTTCCATCAGAATGACGGATAGAATATGATCTAGAGATCGATGCTTCAAAAGAGAAGATATCACAGATATGGGAACATATGAACTTGATGCTTCAAAGCTAGTGATGATAGAACAGAGTAACACATATATTGAAGCACCAGAGTCAGAGTAATAAGAGCAATAGTAAATGTAAACTAGAGAAACAAAACGGCTCACCTGATCTAGCAAGCCTCACAAGTTTGAACCGATCTTTTCGAGTTGATATTCCCTAGAAATCAACAAATAAAACCTTACATAGTTGTCGTGGTAAATCCACACATTAGATACTGGAACAATTGACTCCTTGCCGTCTAGGAGTGTCGATCTCCAAGAGTAACAAATAGATCTTGTCGGCCTAAAAGTGCTCATGATGTATGCTCACTATTTTTTGTTTCTCTTCCAACGGCGACGATGGAAGGAGGGACAGGGGAGTCGTATAACCATGTAATGTATTCCCCACGTCAGCGTGTAGTGCCCTCATGCCATTATCAGTACTACCAACTGCCAAAAGGTTCAACAACATATATAGAAGTCCATGCTTCATAGCATTAAAATGTTGTTAGATTTGGATACATCTAACAATGAGGTTTAAGAATCCATGAAACTTCCCATTTCCAGAATCAGATATCGGAACCTTCAATTTGCAACAAGATGCATCATCACTTGCTTTCAGACTCACCCGACAACATTAGATTGAATCTGCTTTCGACACTCTTGCTGAGGGGCTTCTGACACATCCCCACAACCATTTTTTTCTCAGCTGCCTCTTGCACTCCATCTCTTGAAATACCATTTTCTTTGTTTATGTGATCCTCATTCTCACCTACCCCACCACTACTTGGATCTTAAGCGATGTGCACTTTAGCAGCGGGGGTAACGCATATGCAGGTTCAATTCACGATGCATGTGCACTCATCACACTGTAATTTAAACATACATCAGTTGGCTCCATTGTCCTTCATATGTAGAACTCATTTAATGTCATATGCTTGATACTCCCTTCACTTCCTCTAAGTTTATATGTGTCACGTCCAGTTTGCTCATATATTCCTCTACATGAGTAGAAAGAAGTAAGGAGGCATATGTATCATTCATTCGGTGGGGCCTTCGGGCAGCCTGGTGTATTATTCCTTTTGTTTACCGGTTAACCATTGTAATTAAGCAGCCTAGCGCCTCTTATTTTAGATTGATGCACTGAGCGTCATAGCACAAAAATTGTGCGGCCTAGCGGTTGAGTTTAGTTCACATCCTCTTAAATATTGGGCTATATTAGTTAGCGTGTTATAGTCATAGGCCGACAAAGCAGTCGTCCCTAGATCTTTGACACGAAATGATTTTTGCATCTATTTTGGGTTATCTCGGAATGAGCGACGCCAGGAATGTGAGCGGAACCACGAAGACCAAAAGCCCAAGATCGATTCACCATGTTTCAAGAGTCCACGATTTGATGCGAGACAACTATATATGCATGCATACTTGCATAGTCCAGCAGCCACAGTTTGCACTCACTGCCACCCACAAGCTTACATAATTGGTTTATTCAACTCTTTATTTCTTCGATAAAGGGATTTTATTATTTAAAGAGTTTTTAAGTATTACACCCGGCTTCTGGATAGCTAAGATGCACACAACCTCCACAAGTCCACAAGTCTCAAGAGCAAAAGTAAAAAAGGCGAATTACATATCATAGTGATAAATTGTAGAGACGCCTAAGGTGGTGGAGGGCCAATCCTGAGATTAAGCTGCGATCTATGTTGGAAAAAAATATCCCTCGCTGAATCCTCCAACCGCGTAGACACCTCCGTGAACAAGCCTCGGTGCTCCACACGCTGTAGAGACAACCATGATCGGATTGTAGTTGTGCACCGGTAGATGACCTGCATAAGAGAGGAATTTTATTATT